>JAFFZR010002505.1:0-14502 GCA_018397195.1 Lethrus apterus
TTTCCTCGCATATATTCTGAATGAATTTCTCATCAAAGAATAATTTGAAAATATCAACAGGTTGAAGATTATCTTCCTTTATTTTTTGAACAAACTCTGGTACTGAATCTTTTTCAATTTTTAATCTAACTAACTTTTAACTAACTTTGATATTGCCTAATTTTGATACCTCTGTCTTCCACCTCCTGGATAGTACTGCCAATGGTATGTTATTGTCGGGATCGCTTTCTTCACCTTCGTCAGGCTCATAATCCACTATTTCTCTAATGTCAATTTCTTGAGAACTTATTACTTTAGGTAATAAAGGTATCTTTTCTCTGACTTGTACACAATAAATCTCGCCAGGTTGTCGTAAAATTCCTTTTCCAAGATCATGAATACTGCATGAAGCATCATCGTCACTTACGCCATCGTCTTTATCGCTATCAATTCCATCATCCGGGGGAACCAACACTAGTGCAAGTTCATTGGAATTTTTAACTTTCACCATATCTTCATCATCAGAACTGAGCTCCTCCAATATATTTAGAAGCTCCTCGGCATCAAGAGGATTCTTGGGATTATACAGTTTTCTGTATCTGAAATTAGACCCACAAATGACCATCGTATGAAATATCATACACAACATTTTTTGATATTCTACAGATAAAGCACGGGGAAAAACGCACTATTCCATGCTTAGATATGATAACTGCACTGTATAGCACAACGTCCAAGAGAAAAACTTGAATACAAAGTTTACAGTAAGAAAACAATTTCAATGAAACTTACCTATAACTCATAATCTGATGAAATTTTCCTTTTCTTACAACTTACTTCAACTTTCTAGAAACTGACAACTGCATAATATTGCAAAACTAATGTGAACACTACAGAACATTATGATTATTTAACCGCCTAACAGTCACCAAGCTGTTTGATATGACAGATTCGAATTATTAAATAACATAGAAAATTCGAAATCCTGATGTATGATAAATCACACAGTACAGTACAGTACAGTGGGCATTAATGGGTTTAATAGAAAGATGAATGAAATGAACAAATTAATCCAACTAATCCATGATACGGGAAAATGTTACTAAGAAAAGTCGTTCATAATAAGAAATTGTGGCCCTATGATCAAATCGTCTTATTTTGTTTAATCACGGTTTAATCAAAGTAGGTAGATCTTTCTTTGTATAGGGCCACAATTTCTTATTATGAATGACTTTTCTTAGTAAAATTTTGCCGCATCATGGATTAGTTGGATTAATTTGTTCGTTTCATTCATATTTCTATTAAAATTGTAAAGTCGTTTTTCTTGATTTTTTTATTATGCAACCTACTTAAATTTGCATACCGTTGAAAACAGAATTAAAAATCATAACGAAATAACAAATAAAAAATATAGGTTGTCATTTAAAAAAATGGCGATGACGTCATAACAAATAAATGAAGGTGTTTAATAAAGAATTTTTTTCACCAAGTTGTAGCTAAGACTGTCCCATTTAATAATATACATGGTTTGTTGGTGATTATATCACAATTGAAGTCGCTATAGTCTCGGGCCCGTTTTGTAGAACGGACTGTATTAAAATAAATAATTTTGTTCGTGAAAGTAATTAAGAAAAATAATGAGGGATAATGCCGATAATCTGTGGCTGACAAAAGTTAAAGAATGAATTTCTCGAAGAAATATTGGTGTATTCCCGTATAGTATAAGGAAAAAAGAACACCACAGGTGATTACACTTTAATTCCATCGATGGAAGCGCAGACAGCGATGGAACGAGTGGTGCTTGATAAGGCTAAAATCAAAAGTACAGAAGATATTTACAATAAACAGTTGGCAGGTCATACTATTACAGTATCAGATAACCAATGGACAAAGAAGATGTTGAAATGGAGACCGAAAAAAGACACAGAGAAAGGGAAAAGGCACTGAAGAAGACCAGCACTCAGATGGACCGATAACTTAAAAGAGACTACCAGATTACAGTTGGATACAAAAGGTACAGATAGGCTTCAATGCAAAATGCCTGCAAACGCCTACATTAAAAAACAGAGATAGTGGATAATTGTGAGGATGAAAAGACCAGGAACAAAAGCAGGATGGATACTAAACGTGAAAGTGGGTACATACTTGTATTAATTGAGATTGTTATTAAAGACACATAAAAGTATATTATCAGGTAGTCTAAAAAATATTGAGAATTTGGAGGTCATAATTGAGAATGGAAATATTGTTATTGGAAAATAACATTATGAAACCACATATGCACCATTTTGTTCGATGACCATCTGCCATTTTTCCGGCAACACCATAATCCCATCGCTATAGAACTTCTGTGGTTCCCGGTCAAAAAATATTGACACGAAACTAACTTAATACCATTCAGGCAGTTCTGCAGAGACCCAAACATACGATAGTCTGACGGCGTCAGGTCCGGGCTATATGGATGCATTAAAGCCTCCCAGCCAAGTTCTTTCAATTTCTGACGGGTCGCTAAAGATGTATGCGGTCTGGCGTTATCAGCGTGGTACCCTTTCTGTTGACAAGTTCCGGCCGTTTCTTTTGCACTGCTAGTTGCAATCGCTCTAATTGTCGATCGTACAGGTCCGATAACCGATAACCTTCCTGGGCGTCAGTGTGGGCTTTGCCACAGACTGTGAAGCTTCTCCTCGCTTCGACCACGATCTTTTTCGCACATTGTTGTCGTAGGTTATCCAATTTTCATCACTTGTTATCAACCGCTTCAGGAATGGCTTGAGTTCGTGACGTTTAATTGATATTCGTAGATAGAAATTCGATCGAGTACATTTTTTGAAGTTAGATCATGTGGCGCACAAACGTCGAGCCTATTTTTTATAGCCAGCTTTCTCCAAATAGTTTAATACTGTTTGGTGATGGATGTTTAGTTCCTTGGAGATGTCGTGACTGCTTACATGCCGGTCATGGTCGACTTTTGCCAGACTTTTGCAAGGAATATCTTCAACACCGAAGCGACTGAACCATCTTTTGGCCGTTGCTTTTAAAGCACAAATTTCTTCATTGTTGCATTTATCGACATAAAATTGTAAAATGTAGCGTAGCTTTGCGGAAAGTGCACTCATCTTCATGGCGAAATGCCTTACGTCTGTGTATAAGAATACCAACAATTTTTGCACATCTACAAATGACGTAGGCCTCTCCTTCTGCGACTTCTATACCCTGAGATTTAGGACACTAATGCTATCTTGTAAGCAAAAGGCTTAATACTTTTTAGACTACCTATTTATTAATAATTAATAATAATATATTTATTAATATAAGCTTATACTTGACAACATAAAATTGCATTGAGAAAAATAAAAGAAGGATATTTGTTCAGAAATCCATTGGAGGAAAAGAGAACAATAGGAGAACAAGTACGTTTATTTAAGGGGACAATAAGAAACACAAAAATATCTTTCTAACGAAAATTCAAAGTTTATGTGTGGAAAAAGGAGAATAAGAAACGTTAGACAAAGAGAAAATGTTCAGTAATTGCTATCTCGATTGTTAAAGAAAATTGAGAAAATATTGAAAAAAAGTGAAGTGAAACAGGATGGAAAAATTACTTGAAATATATTGAAAGGAGATAATTTTTCTTTATTATTGATTTAATAAGTTGAGAAATGGAAAAAGAAAAGTATTTTATGAAAATATTAATTGAGATCGGGATGAAGTGCAAGATAGTTAAGACCTAATCTAAATTCAAATAATATATAACATAACAAAAGGGAAGAAAACCTGTTATAAACTTGTTATACATAGGAATGGAATGGAAAAGAGGTGCGTTGTATAATATGGGAATACCAGAAAGCATATATGCGATGAAAACTTAGTGGATGGGTCGGAAAAAGAAAAATATATCATATTTGAAAATGGAACAATCAAAGAAATAAACGGATAAAATTAACAGGTTGAAATTTAAGGAAACGTGTAAACTCATTTCTTGGGATTTAAATTCAATGGAATAGGTAATGTGTGCTTTTTAATTAGAGTGGTGTAAACATATTGAATAGTGAACGACTTAAGAGAAGTAGAAAATCCTAAATGATGGAAAAACAAAATATATTTATAATTAAAGAGAGAATTAACGACACATAACGCCTTAAAAGTACAGAAAGGAAAGGGAATCATGAAAAATTGTGATTTATATATAAAATTTGAACTTACCTTCGATAAGCATGTATCCAACGAGGACTTGCATGGCTTCGCCGCTTCCAGTCGTAATATACCAGCAGACGAGATTTTTGTAGATGGTATGGAGGAAAGCTTATTAAATTTGTCGATATTTTGTAAATATCGAGTCTCTTGAGTCATTTTATTTAAATAGTTATTACATAAAAATATCTATTTTTTTATAAAATATATAAATAAATATAACAAATTACTTATTTAAAAATCCCTAAATACAGTTTCTCAAAAATACTATCGACACTGTCGGAAACTTCAACGTACTTAATAAGCGGGCAGTACTGTTGCTATTAACGTTGGACTTGATATGTTGACATGTGTAGTTAATGCTATGCAAACCACACCTTGCAGGCTACTGGTTGCGCTTTTTCTGATCGGACACCCCCCCACATTGTGAAACACACTGTCCCCAAAGAACATGTATGTATAGACAAATGAAACAAAATTAATTTGAAATTGTTTATTCGATCAAAAACGATTACAGCCTATTCTCCATTATAGTAATTAACGATAATTTTGGAGTGACTCGATCCATTTACAAATTTCAATCCATTACAAATCATACACTAACGTAAAAGAAAAAAAAACAATATTTGGTAAAAATACTGCAAAACGTATACATTTAAAATTAACAATGAAAACGACTACGTTCCTAAAATATAATCTAAAATCTGCGTTTTATGTCGTATGTTCGTACGCTTTGGCACCTAAACTTGCTAGTAATTCTTTCGATTTACTTTCGTAAACGTATTTGGCACGCATCGAATTTAAGTTTTATTATTTTCGTTCAAGAGCCCTATGAAAATTCGCGCAAACTACACTAAAATTTTTCAAAACGGTGTTTTTATCGCTTCGCACTAGTTTTATAATAAAAAAAAGTATAAATAAATTATATCTAATCTAAATGTATACATGAGAACCTAACTAACAAAAATTGGATTTTTGGAAATGTTAGGTGTATATGGCAGTACGTTACTGGATTTGCTATAAAAATTTACACTTAAATTAAGATATAAAATTCAGACGTTGATTTCAACCTAATCTTAAACTATGATTTATAAATGTTTACTTGGTTTATTTATTTATTTTTTTTTAATCGAAGAGGAAAGAAGCAATAATAAAATTTTCTTTTCTTGTAATTATACAGGCTGTTTACTAAACCTGTGGCAAAAATTCAGGGTGTTATTCCATAGACTATATTGAGATTTTTTTGTCCTGAGATGATTTTCGGAAAGATGTTTTGTTTCGAAGATACAGCACAAAAGCTTTTCGAAAAAAAAAAATAACAATACTTTATTACTTACTATTATATGTAAAGATTCCATACATAAAATGCATATCAGTCATCTCGGCGTACGTATAGCGATTCATATTAGATAACTTCACTAACAAAAGTTTAATTATCAAACGAAAATACAAAACGCAATCAATTTTGACAACATTCAAACGGCGAAAATGAAACGTGACGATGGAAACGTAATCTACAACGTATGAAATTTACGGTTAAACTAATGGCGTTTTCGAACTATTATCACCCTGTATCTTCGAAATAAAGCGTCTTATAGAAAAAAAAAAATCTTATAATACCCTAAGGAACAACCCCTTGAATTTTTGCTTAGTAAACACCCTGTATATACATATTTGAAAGTTGAAAGTAAATCCAATAATGAATGTAAATAAAATTAAATATTTGTTAATATGAGCTGAACGAATAAAAAAAACTAGGGTAGTGCAGAAAAATATTATAGGAAAAGAAAGTGAAGTACATAAGAAAAGAAACATCATCAATATAATACGAAGATCGGTCAAACATTCAAAAATAATTTACCGATGAAAGAAATCAAATCAGCACTGAGTAAGTATGTGGACACGCCTGTGAATGCATGAGTGGTCAGGGAGAAAAGGTTATACAAATCGTAGAAGTAGACACAAAGTGAAAAATATATTAGAGATCAATGGACACACTGAAGGAATTGACATGATCATCTGAATCTTTAGGAATTACTTAAATTACTTCTTCTAGATCAGGGGTGACCTTCATTATATACCTATATGATCGACTATTTTTCTTAAAAATGTGTCGTGATCACCTGCTAAGATATATGAGTTGTATGGGGTTGGGTTCGCTCCGTAATTGAAAATCATAGGAGTACAATTTTTAAAAATTTTGGATAAATATTCAAGTTCGAGGGTTGTATGGGTTGGGTTCGCTCCGTATTAGTAAGAAGTAATAATGCTGGACGATCGACCAAAAATCGCTTCGCGATCGATCAAAAATCGCTTCGCGATCGACCAAAAATCTCTTCGAGATCGACCGGTCGATCGGGATCGACTTGTTGGCCACTCCTGTTCTAGGTAAAGTCACTCATATATAGAATGCGATAGATCATTTGGAAAACTATTACTAAAAAACAAAAAAAAATTGATACCAAAGGGCAAAAAGGCAAAATATGAGGGAAAAAAATCGATAAAATGTAGCTGTGAGGGAAAAAATTCGATAATACAGTATTGGATGAAATGTCAGGTTGGTAAACATAAATAAAACAGAAGAAAATTATACATGGAAAATGTCAGGAATATTTTTATGTTTAATTTAGATAAGCAAGTATAAAACGAAATTGATAGCGGTAACAAACTAAACAAAACGAAAGAATAAAGAAAACACGGCCCGCGAGACCTTAGAATGCGGCCGCGAAGCTTGAAGTTAATTTAAAAACGCTACTTGAATTTCAATTACGGAACGAACCCAACCCACATACCAATCCATAACGTTACTTTTGAATTTTTGAATTTCAGTTACGGAACCAACCCAACCCATAATGGTGGCATCACTGGTGTACGTGGTTAGAACAATTTCATGGAAGATACATAAATAAAAGTATTATACTGGAGAAAATTAGAATGCGATTAAGTAATAAAAAAAGGTACGTAATATGACTAATTGGACAGAAAACGCATGCAGACAAAATTGAGTGCGGACGAAATTTTTTTGTAGAAATAGATGGAAAAGAAAAAACGAAAAGTATTTGAATGTTCCGAGTTCATTACCAATCAATTCGTGAGAGCCTTTGATACCTAATACGCTTGAGTTGTAGACCAGTGGCAAGTTCGATGAAAGTTTACAAGGAATTGTAAGTAAATTCAAAAGATAGAGACTGCGATCGGTTTAAACGAGATGAGCCCAGAAAAAAATATTCCATTAGCAATACAAATCATGGACTTAATGAGGCGTCGAAAAACAGGTAGCTACAATCTGGGTTCTAAGGGAATTTTTCAGAAAAAAAGAAGTTTATTTAAACAATCAAGATATGTAGGTAATTTAGAATGTTATAATTATACAGGGTGATTCATAACGTACGGAGGAGTTTGATAGAGTAGTAATATAAGATCAAAATAAATATTTTTTCTTAGTAAGCTTTTGCCCAAATATCATAAACAAAAAAGTTGCATAAGTTCAAAATTCTTAAAAATTAAAGCCCACTTTTTGAATACCACTGATATTAATGAGAAATCAGTGTTTTTTTATATTTAAGCATTTTAAAAATAATGCTACTGCTACTTTTACGTTTTTATTATTTTTTTTATTTTACATTGTATAATAATAACAATCAAGTATCTTCAATTTAAATTTAAAATGTCAGTTACTAGCATAATTTGTATAGAATGTTCATTAATCGACTTAACTTTAACTTGCTGTAACTTTCTAGTTACTGTGTTTTGGTCAAAAGTTTACTAAGAAAACATATTTATTTTGGTCTTCTCTTAATACCCTTTTAGACTCCTCCGTATGTTATGAATCACCCTGTATCTATGTGTAATAAGGTAAAGACTTAGTGCAATATGAAGAAAATATGAAAATATATAAGAGAACAAGAAAAAGATATAGGAAAGAAGGGGTTGCTTATTTGCGGGTGATGTACGCACTCCATCTAGCGGTATGTAACATCAGATAGTCGTCTGTATTATCGGCTCCTAGACGGAAAGCAAGCCCAGCTTGTGGTTCAAGAACAAGCAGAGACTACATATAAGAGAAAGCATGGGAAATGCTTCAGTGAAGTCAATTATGTTAAGGCGTGACCAAACTGATTGGACAAGGGCCGCGCGCGGCTGTTTGTTTGCGCGCGGCTGCCGCGTTTTATCGAGTGCAGTTGCAAGGAGCATTCGTTGTTGTTCGTGTCTGGACGTGTTCGCGGATGTGAAATGGATAACGAACAATTTATTCGTTTAATCGAAATATATGGAAATATAGGGATTTATGGGATTCTAGTCAAAGAGATTATTTTAACAAAAATAAAAGAGAAGATATCTTGTATCTTGTTTCTTAATAAACGGCTCCACCAGAGAATGTAAATATTGAAACTCTTGAAGAGACATTCTCAAAAACTGACGTGTTCGGTAATTTATCTCATAATTAATGGATTCTAAATTTTCTAGCCTTCGTTTGAAAAGTGGTAACATCCAACATTTTCTTATCTTTCTATTTCTTCGGCGTCTTCTATTTCTTCTTCTGCGTATCAGGATGATAAGCAAAGCCGCAGAAAAGAGAGTTGACCAAGCGTGCGTTGTACAGAAAAATGAAAAAGTTAAAGATGAAAGGAAAAGATGCTTTCGATGGTAATTCGTAATTATGACGAAACCATACTCAAAATTTGGCAGTTTTATATATTTCAATGTTTGCAGAATGGTTGCAGTTTAAAAACTACTATGTTTCGAAACGCTTCCAGCTGTCCTTAAATATCATTAGTAAGAAAAACCATCACAGAAATATGCAGTCAGATTTAAAGAAAATACAATAATTTGAAAATGATTTCGTTTATTTTTTTACTTCTGATCTTTTACTGTTTTGCTTCTTACTAACTCCTTCAATATTTTTCTTTTCAACAAATCGCTTTTTAAATATGAAAACTAATTCGTCTAATCGAAACTAAAATCGTCAACATAATTATAATTAAACCGCTTAATTATAAAATGCTTATTGAAACGTCATTCCCGTTCTAGGGAAAACCCTTCGTCAGAACGTCGTAACTTTGCCCAGCTTATAACCTAAGAGTTTTCTTTGTTTCCTTGCGCTGAGTTTCGACAGCAATGATTTAGTGCCCTCGATGATCGCTTTTTCTTCGTCGTCTTCGGCGTCTTGATCCTGACAGGAGACGAATCCGCTTTCGTGACGTGATATCGACATGGGTTCCAGCATTTCGAACCAACGTTCCACTTTTGCAGCCGAACTTAACTGTTTGGAAAATAACAACTGACTTGGTTAAAATTATTTTTTGAGTTTTTTGCTTGCTCGAGTTCGATTTAACAAAATTTAAAAATTTAAGAAATTAAATTAATGTCATACATATTACATTATGATTCTATTCTTGTGTGGAGGAGATAAGTTATGAGGCTAAATATATGTATATGTTTATTTTCTTCGATACAATTAACATATTCCTCAATGAATTCCATGTGCCTTACGCTTTTCACTTTAAATTCTAACTAATGCATTGGTTAGAATTCAGTGTGGATTACATTGCAATGTAATCCACACTGAATTTTCAATCATAAAGTCTTGCAAAAAAGTCATATTTTTGAAACAATATGTGGTTTAATAAATAAACACGCAGTGCGTGTTTTCGATAATAATATTATTGCAAATATGGCGTTGATGATGTTCTACAGAGCCCATGAAGAGGTCCTTGGATCATCAGTGATAAAGTATTATTAATAATAAATATTTGCTTATAAAGATTATTAGGTGTCTAGAAACTTGCACAGGGCCCTCAAATTTATAAGTGTACAAAGAGCTACCCTTAGGTATCACTGGTAGTGATTAGACATTAAAACAGTAACAAAAAGTATACAACAACATTTCCAAAATTTGATGTCATGTAGCTTGAGTATTTGATTGTTAAATCCGCCTCCACGTTTATGGAGTTTAGGGGCTTTGATAAAGAGAAATATACAGGTGACCCACGTTAGCCCCAGTGCTTCATATCTCACTAATGGTTAAGTTGCGAAGGAAGTTCATGAACCAAATTTATTCAGATTCGTATGTGAAATGTGCCGAAATTATTTTCAACTCTACAGGGTGTTCTGTTTTTCCAGTACGCTATATTACTTTGCGATTTTAAATGGTACACCCTATACAGGGTCATTCACGAAAGTGGTTCGTTAGAACTTTTCCGTGTTCCAGAAATATATCAACTCTAATAATTATAAGCTACACCAACTGGTCTCTTATTCTAAATTGTTGGCGCTCTCGTATCACTTCCGGTTGTACCGGAAGTGCATACCAACTTTGTTACTTTAAATGGAATGTTATATTTTTCATTGCTTTTCAGATTCTACTCACAATTCTACACCAAAACTTATAAGGGTATCCTATACTAAAATCTAGCCGTTTTGCAGTTTATTGTTGTTTTAAATAAATTTTACCAATTGCAGTGTTATATTGAAAATTCTGTATTTCCGGAAGTACTGCACTTGAAATCTTCATTTTTGGCATTTTGCTAGTTGACATCATGGGCGACGGAATGGTGATGTTAAAGTTACCAGGAAGTATACACCTCATGTATATTACTGCATTTTTAAATGCGCTTAGTAATTATACATCGATTGTTATAAGGCATACAACCCATTTTTTCTAATAGTTTTTGAGTTATAAGCAGTTTTCTAAATAAAAGAATGCCGTTTATGCCTTGTTTAGTGTTCTTAGACAGCCTTGGATGTCATTATAATTATTATGATTGTCTATTTTGTCACTTGTCTTTTGTTTGACATTAGTATAAAGACATAATGGCTGGTGTAGTAAATAATTACACTAATAAAGATATTTCAAATTTATTTTACATACATGGAGAATGTGGGAGAGTAGTGGATAGAACATGTACTTTTAACGAAAGATATCGATATTTGCCAACAATGACGAAGAAAACAATTGAGAAAACCGGAATAAAATTGTCTGCGTTTCTGCAATTAGCAGCTTTTCCGAAAAGCAGAAAATTTAATTCCAACATTCTAAATTTTTTCTTCGTCATTGTTGGCAAATTTGGATATCTTTCGTTAAAAGTACGACATGTCCTATCCACTAGTGTCCCACATTCTCCATGTATGTAACATAAATTTAAACTATCGTTATTTGTGTAATTATTTACTACACCAGCCATTATGTCTTTATACTAATGTCAAACAAAAGACAAGTGTCTAAAGTAGACAATCGTAATACTTAATTATAATGACATCTAAGGCTGTCTAAGATCACTAAACAAGGCATAAACTGCATTCATAGGGGAATTATTTAGAAAACTGCTTATAACTCAAAAACTATTAGATAAAATGGGTTGTACCCCCTATAACAATCGATGTAGAATTACTAATCGCATTTAAAAATGCAGTAATATACAGGAGGTTCCATTTAAAAAATTGAACTTTACTGATTTGAAGTTGTTGGTCATGGGTTCAAGTCGTAATGAAACTTATAGGTATCACAGATATAAATTTTCAATGTTTCTGTCTTTGAATTGGCCTTCCGACCGACTATTATTCCGATTAGGTTTTCCACGTTTGCCTAATCCTTGCACCGTATGCTGGAATAGGCTTTAATATCTGTAGGACGGTCGTGGCCGTAACAAAACCACTCCCTCTGAGTCCAGATAAGTTCTTCGAGCTTTGAAGTGGTGAGAGGGAGGCAAGCGAAAAAATGTCTACAATGTGTCCCCAAAGAAAGGAATTGGTGTTTATGTTTGAGTTGCAACCTCAGAATTATTATTATTCTGAATAAAACATTGTAATATATCAAACTTTATTCACCTATTACGCAAAAATGAACATATGACCTTGAACAGTATGAATTTTTGAAAAATCTGTATGAAAATTAACAATTGACCTTACATGTTTATATTGTTGAAAAGGGAATAAAATTCTCTTATTAAATTAAGCCACAGCCAACTATGGGTTCCATATAAAAAATTACAACTCACAACTCGAATTTGGAGAACTTTTCAAAGAACCAACAACGCCACTGCATTCTTATCAAATAAGTGCCTCAAGAACGTGGACATTATTTTCCTTAATTTTTCCAAATAAGCAAGATGTAGCGATAAAACGAAAACTGAAAAAATCGAATTTTTGCGCATATCTCGAAAACAAAAGACGAGCGATCGAGGATGGTAGGGTAATTTTTTTGTATCTCTTATGGTTATCGAAATTCCCTATGAAAACACACGCCGTATAAGATAAAAGATCTTCGAAATTCGTTTTCAAGCTATTAACTTTAATTAAAATATGTCGTCGTCAAATAAAGGTTGCATATGTGATTTTTTTTTTATATAAAATTGCAAATATCTCGTAAGCTATTAACTTTTATAGGAAGTGTTGCATAAACTTACATTAGAACTGTACGTTCTACATGAATATTAAACAATATATAGGGTGTTCGATTTAAAATAACAAAGTAAGATAGCGTATCGTAAAAACAGAACATCCTGTAGAGTTGAAAATAATTTAGGCACATTCTACATATGAAGCAGAATAAATTTTGTTTCATGAACTTCCTTCGCAACCTAGCCATTAATGAGATGGCTAACGTGTGATAGCTGTATATACAGAGTGAGTCGGAAGGATCGCACCAAACTCAAGGAGCGTATTCTACAAGTAAAAATATTAAAAAAATTCAAATGTTGTTATCCGATATTTATTTGTCTTCAAGTTACAGCGTCAAAACAAAATTCCCCTCACATACTATTCTAATCATTGCGGTCTTGTAATAAATGTTCAAAAATACTGCCATTGACTTCTAAACATTTTCTGCTTTGCCTAATAACAGCGCCGGTTGCAGTCCTCTGATGGCTTCATGACTTTCTTTAATATCAACGTAGGGTGAAGTGGGGTAAGTGTAATCAGAAAAACAATAGTTACACTTGAAATTATAATATCAAGAAACCCAAAAGAGATATCTTTTCGATTTTTTACATTTTAGACAGAAAAAAATTAAAAACAATAATAAAAAAATTTGAGCTGGTCTGATAACACTTGCCCCACGATTACACTTACCCCACTTCACCCTACACCATATTTTATCTTCCAACAAATGAACAAAATCATAATTTTTATCTTGTTCAAAAAACATTTTCATTTCGTCTTTTAATTCCAGCACACGATATAAAACTTTTCCTCCGGACAACCACCTTACTTCCGTATGCAGTAACAAGGATTCGTACTTGGCTTCCATAGCTTTGCATAATTTACCAAATAAGCGACTTTTTAATGGTCTTGATTTTATATAATTAATCATTTTAACACATTGTTCCAGAACTATTTTCAATTCTGATGGCAAATATTTTGTAACAAGTGCTTCTCGATGCAAAAAACAATGGGTAACTAATATATCCCCATTCAGTTCTTTAACATGTGCTACAAATCCTTTTAGATGTCCAGTCATAGCTGCAGCATCATCTGTAAAAATGCCAATACATGACTTCCACGAAACTTTAATTTCTTCTAAATATGAATTAATTACATCAAAAATATGTTTGCCAGTTGTAAAATCAGGTAACTTCCGACAACATAAAAATTGATTAATTTTATCATTTTCGTGAATAAATCTAACGAATGCAATTAATTGAGCTTTTCCTGTAATATCTGTTGTCTCGTCGATTTGTAGAGCAAAATTTGAATTTGCAAGAGTTTTTGCAGTATTTTGCTCAATATTTTGCGACATATCTTTAATTCTGCGATGAATTGTGTCAGATCTGCTGATCCACCAATCGTTATTTTTACAATTTTACGACCAGCTGGTAATATAATTCCTTCAGCCAAATTGTGAGGTCTTAATTTAACAGCAATCAATTCAGCTATTTCGTAAGAAGCTACTTGAGCCTTTTCAGACACACCGATTTGTTTTTCAAAAACTTTTACTTGCTTGGATTTTGAAGATAAAGACTTTTGAAAGTAGCTTTTATCTTTTGTTGAAAGCGAAGGATGATTAAATACGATTTATTCAAGTTTAAGAATACAATACTGCAAAGCCAATATGTTTATAATATAAACATATTGGCTCGAACTGATATATAAAATTATATAAACTTTATAATTAGTGTCAAATTCTTGGTTGATAGAATACTTATCTTTTTTTTTTTTCTTTTCTTGAGCGTTCAACCAATTAAAACGCAAGTTGTGTAATAAAATATATTTATTACGACACACAATATTAAAAAATATAAAGATGTGTTTCGCAATCTTCTTCGGGTAATAAATATATTTGACGTTTGTTATTTATTTACTATGGAAACATTTTTTAAAAAACATAGTTTACTA
>JAFFZR010002506.1:0-14332 GCA_018397195.1 Lethrus apterus
AATCAGTAGAAAAAACTACACATTTTTAATGTATTGACCAACACTGTAGCTTCTCTACTAACAAAGTTATCCCATGTGCGGTGACCTGTATTAATGTCGTCGTAGCTCTTTTGTTTTTCATTTCTGGGTTATAGTAGTATAAGAAGATTTTGTGCAAAATTTCATTTTCTACCGACTGCTACATAAATATACAGGCTGTTCCATTAAAAAAAATCTAATTAACTGAGTTGGCTCTGAAATGTGATGCGCAATTGTTTTTTTGTGTGAAGCATTGTAATCAGCGGAAAAATCACTGTATCTTTGTTAATTTAACCGACTCGGTAGCTCCAAAAGACGAAGATAGCAATAGTGCGCAGATAACTTTGAACAGCCTGTATACAGTGTGTCCCAGGATTGATTTTACAAAATGTGATTAAAATTTTTTGAATGTTATTTTAAGATTATGGGTTCTTTGATGCCTTGTAAATAATTTTTTCGTGATTTTTACTCGGTGGGATTCGTTATTTTTGATCATTTTTACGAATGAATCCACGATGTTTTCTTTTGTGGTTTGATCAATTTTGGCTTCGACCATTTGGTTTTCGTCCATTTTGCTTTCATCAATTTTGGTTTCAACCAATTCGGTTTCAATCAATTTGGTTTCGTCCATTTTGGTTTCTTCCATTTTTGCTTCTTCTTTTTTGACTTTTTCGTGCCTGATTGGGACGTCTTCCAGAAGTTCAACGTCGAAACTTTCAAATTCGTCGTGTTTTTCCGGTTGAGTTTCTTCGATTTCGGCGTCGAACGACTGTCGATTTTTACGTTTTTTTGCGGCTAGAAACGGAAATCCATGGTTGGGAGGTTTTAAAGTGGGCGCAACCGATTCGGTTTTGATCGCTACAGTTTGGCGTTGAAATCGTTGATATGGCGCATGCGCAGTTGGCTTTTTCAAAGTTTTCGAATAATTCCTCGGCGTCGAGAAATGAATATATTTTTTACGGGTTGAACGTCGATTGTTTGTACGTTTGCGTCGAGGTGTTTTTGGACGTTTCTTCGATTTTCGTTTCTTTAATGGGATTTTTTTCTTTTGTGATGTCATTCTCCTCTGTCAAAGGTGATTTTATGTCGAAAGGTATTCGAGGTTCGTATTGCTTGAAGTCACTTTGGTGCGCGCCGACGTAACGAGGTTTTCGATTTCTGTAGTACTTTTTGAAACTTGCGCGTCTGTTTTCGAAGAATTTTTGCTCTTTGGAGGCCTCGATGTCATTTTTGTTGATTTTGGGTTCGATTTGGACGTCGTTTTTTGTCGACTCTTCGACGGGCTCTTCGACGATTTCTGGGTTATGGGTTATTAAGTCCTGCTTGGTTTTTGAAGAGAATTTTAAGAATATTTTGAGTTTTTAAAAACAAATTTTTAATAAATACAATTTATTTTGTTTAATCTAAAAAAATATGGTTTAATTAAAGTAGATAGATTTTCCTGAAATAGAGCCATGATTTTTTATTCTGAACAACTTTTCTTAGTAAAATTTTCTCGTATCATGAACAAAAAGGGTACTTTACCTGAAAAGAAAATAGTTTTCGCTTCACTGTCAAGGCCGACTTGTTTTGCAAAAACTGAAAATATTCTTAAAATTCTCTCCAAACGAAGCAAGACTTAATCCCACAATTTTAAAATAAAATTCCAAAATTTTTAGTCCGCAACTTTTGTAAAATCAATTCGGGGACATACTGTATATTTGTAAATTGAATACGTGGGAGCTTTTGTTTTGGAACATTTTCCTAATCGAGTAATCGATTTCCAATGCCTACGGACATGGACGAAATTAGGAGAATATACAGGATGTTCAAAGTTATCTGCGCACTATTGCTATTTTCGTTATTTTTGGAGCTACAGAGTCGGTTAAATTAGCAAAGATGCAGTGATTTTTCCGCTGATTACAACGGTACACACAAAAAAAAACAATTGCGCATCACATTTCAGAGCCAACTCAGATAATTAAATTTTTTTAAATGGAACAGCCTGTATATTTATGTAGCAGTCGGTAGAAAATGAAATTTTGCACAAAATCTTCTTATACTACTATAACCCAGAAATGAAAAACAAAAGAGCTACTACATTAATACAGGTCACCGCACATGTGATAACTTTGTTAGTAGAGAAGCTACAGTGTTGGTCAATACATCAAAAATGTGTAGTTCTTTCTACTGATTACAATGGCGTACTCAAAAAAACAGTTGCGAGTCGCATTTTCGAACTAACAAAAAAAAATTTATGAGACATCCTGTATATTTTAATTGATAAAAAGTTAAATTTTACATAGAATACTCTTCTAATAGTACAACCGTAAGATGAAAGGCCAAATTTTAATATAAAATGAGTAAATGAGTATCAAAGCAAGCAGTTCGAAAATGCAACTGGTAATTGTTTTTTGAGTATGCCATTGTAATCAGTAGAAAAAACTACACATTTTTGATGTATTGACCAACACTGTAGCTTCTCTAATAACGAAGTTGTTCCATGTGCGGTGACCTGTATTAATGTCGTCGTAGCTCTTTTGTTTTTCATTTTCATCTGGGTTATAGTAGTATAAGAAGATTTTGTGCAAAATTTCATTTTCTACCGACTGCTACATAAATATACAGGCTGTTCCATTAAAAAAAAATCTAATTATCTGAGTTGGCCCTGAAATGTGATGCGCAATTGTTTTTTTGTGTGGACCGTTGTAATCAGCGGAAAAATCACTGCATCTTTGCTAATTTAACCGACTCTGTAGCTCCAAAAATAACGAAAATAGCAATAGTGCGCAGATAACTTTGAACAGCCTGTATAAGAACGAATGAAACCCGATATCATTTAATAAAGAAAACAGTGTCACCTGTCGACACGTAGTTTAAGTTATTTAAGGATGATTTTCAAGAATCTAGAATCTGTTTATGATTCAGAAAAATTAACAGAAATTCGTTGAACGAAGTTGACAATTTCATGCAAATTTTTGAGTTGTGGAAATTTTATTTATTTAGGTTGGGTTCGCTTTATAATAAATTGTTTCAAATTTTCGATTTTTCCTAAATCTTAGGGAGTGGTAGTTTATTCTATTCTAAGTTTCTTCGATTACGAAGCGAACCCAACTCAACATACAATGCCAGCAAAATCTTTCTCTATTGATATCATTTCCGGTTAAACCGGAACTGTAAACTTCATAAAGTAAACTCAAAAACTTTCAACCTTCGTCATATGAAGTCGGAAAATACGAGGGCTGTTTGATAACTCGTTAACTGTTTGATAACTAGTTTGTGTTTGACAGCCATTAAAAGCAGACAAGCTCATGAATTTTAACAAAAATGGAAAAAAGTGAATTTCGTGTGTTGATTAAGCATCACTGAAACCAAGGAAAGACTTGATAAATACTATGTGAACTCTGCACCAACAATTTCAATGGTTAAGAAGTGGTTTACTGAGTTCCGTTGTGGTTGTACCAGCACAAGTGACGCCGTACGTTCAGGTCGCCCAAAAGAGGTCATCACGCCAGAAATCGTCGATAAAATTCATGGAATAATATTGGACGATCGGAGAATGAAGGTACGTGAGGTGGCTGAGGCTGTAGGCATCTCAACTGAGCGAGTACATCACATTTTACATGAATATTTGGACATGAAAAAGCTATCCGCTAGATGGGTGCCGCGATTGCTCACACTCGACCATAAGCGCAACCGTGTGACCACTTCAAAGGAGAGTCGATGTTCAACCGCAATCCGGACGAGTTTTTACGTCGTTATATAACCGTAGACGAAACATGGATCCATCACAATACCCCAGAGACCAAGACCAAGACCAACAATCAAAACAGTGGGTTTCACCGAAACAAACGCCTATTTTGAGGGCTTTGAGATAACCTATTATTTGGAAAGAATAAAAAAATTGGAAAAACGCTACTAAATGTATTGATCTAAAAGGAGATTATATTAAAAATTAAACGCTTATTTGCCGAAAAAATGTTTTATTCAAAAAGTCACGGAGTTATCAAACAGCCCTCGTATGTTAAATAATTTCATCATGTACAAGCGAATCCGCAAAACGGCCGAATTTTGTATTCAAAAATTTATTTAATTGTGTTTTAAAAAAAAAGTTTGCCGATATAATGTTTTCGATTAAACGTGACTCGTGAATTATTAAAGTGATCATAAACAAAACAAAAAAATTTTAAATGTTTAAAAAATTTACTTATCTTTGAGATACTTTTAATAACTAATGCTGACAGGAATGAACGACTTCCGAGCACGCTTACCAATTCAACAACGACATCTGGTAATGCACTGGAAAATTCCCAAGAGACCGCAAAACAACGCCAACGTCGCGAATTGCATAGCTGATGCACGTACATATGTAAACTGCGACAATTTCCGCCAATTTCCTCTGAAAAAGATATGTTGAGACACCACATCGAAAACGATCATCAGACATAATTAATGTAAAAATGTCATGAAATTAACGAGCGATTTAATAAATTTCAGTTCAAAGGCGGAATTTAAAAAAAAATGTATCTTGAATTAATTCATATTAAATTTATGTAATTTTGTCTCACTCAATAGACTGGAAATGTAACAGTATACTAGTGCCACCCACCTCTACGGTAGGATAAAAAGTAAGCAATGTTGAGAACCACATTCTAGACTAACGACTTTTTACATCAAGGTTAAGAAAATTGCAAATCAGCGAAAATCGTGTTACAACCTGTTTTGTGTCCTTATGTTAAATCTTAAAATTTGGTTGTGACGCGGCCACGCCCTAAATTACTTTTTTTTCAGGCTCAACCGCCCTATTACCTACTAAGAAAGGCATTTAGAACAGTCCGATGACATTCCACCTACACTCAATGAAATAAATAATAATAAGATACAGAAAAATACAAAGAAACATATACAAACCAATAAACGATAACGGACACTGTTGGCATAAAACAGAGCTTTATTTAGTCAACAAACTACACTAGTACACTACTATATGAAGCAAACTTCCAGACGAAGAAAATCATCGCAGAAAAATCGCTTTCCAAACTTCAACACATACGATGTGTTTTCGTAGTTTTTCCGATTTAACAAATCCATCGACGTAAGTTTCATTACGACCCCTCCTCGCCGATTATCGACTAACTGTTGTGAACGACTCGAAATGAATATCCGCTTCGCGTGCATCATATTGGCGCATTGCGACATAAGGGCTTTACTAATTGTGTTCGTTTAATGGAGCGCGACTTTGTCAATTTTGTCAAAGGACTCCCAAAGGGAAATTTCATTTCCACGCAAAGAAAATTCGTCGACGATAGGTACGGTAAGCCGTCAGATTAAATCGATAATATTTCTAAATATGAATCATAAAATTTAAAAAAAATCTCGTTATAATTTGGTTGATAATATTTAGTAAAAAATCGATCCGAGCTCGATTAATAATTAATGGATGGTACGCATCATCCGAACAAGATGCGCGACGTCGAACTATCAATATTACTTGACTAATGGATCCGTTATCTAACTTCAGAGAGACTATTATTCGCACACAAAAAAGAAATGAATCATACGAAACTGCTCTCATTCTATAGTTGAAAATCTTTTTTCCTGCTTGAGTAAACATCATATATATTTTTATACGAGAAATAAAATACCTGAGTCGTCGATCGAACGGAAATCGTCCTTTTTTAAAGGAAGTTAATCTTTCGTAGGATTTCAAGAGCTTTCGATGCGAAGAAGAGAAACTACATTTTATAATGAAAACTACCTTACATCAAATATATCGTGTACCATCGTGTCGGACTGTTTCTTCTCATCAAGCACAGCTTTAGTGACTGATCAAAGTATGTCAAAAAAAATTTGTTTATTTTTGGTTTGTATCAGAAATCACATAAAATCTTAGATAGGGTCGCCGTTTTTGCGGCAGTAAAGAATATTGCACGAAACTTGCAGATGAAAACACAAATTTACACGATGTTTCACTGAATTTCACTTTGTAAGGTTTGATACCTACCCTGTATACATATACAGAGTCATTCTGAAATATGACCCAAAATGAAAATTGCAGCATCGGCGAAATCGTGTTACAACCTGTTATGCGTCCCTATGTGAACTATTAAACCATTTTTTTCATATTTTACTCAAAAATACATTGTTGCCATTTTTACATATTTAGGTTTAGACTAATTTTAGTTATCACTTGTTAAAATATTGATAATTATTTCAGAATCATCTTGTATACGAATAATTCCACTTTAAAAAGTTTTATGTGTAAAAACCCAATCCAATGTATTCAAACTAAAGCCAAGTTTTTTTATCGATCATCCAATGTTTAAAAAACTGAATCCATTATATTCAAAGTAAACCCAAATTTAATCTTTTCGAGCAAACTTAATATTTAGGAACAAAAACAATTTTTCGAATAAACCCAATTTTTTCGAATAAACCCAATTTTTTCGAACAAACTATATATTTTCAAACAAACCCAATATTTTCGAACAAACCCACTATTTTTGGACAAACCCAATTTTAAAAAAAAAACTTTTTCGATCGAACCCAATCTACGCGAACAAAACCAATCTTTTCGAACAAACCCAGCCTTTTCGAACAAACCCAGTGTTTTTCAAACAAACCCAATATTTTCGAACAAACCCAATCATTCGAACAAACCCAACCCAACCCAACCGAACTATATGCGAAATTGCAACACATAAAAAATCAACAAGTTTAAATTCCAAATTGGGTTCGGAACAAAAAATAAAAAAAAAACTAACGAGTCCTGCCCTGTGATCACTGGGCTATTCGGTTCTAAAGCTAATCGAACATAAACATAAACGTGTGTTGTGTTGTCTAAATAAACGTTAAATTGACATTTTTAAAACAATCAAAAGTTGTTCCAAGAATTTGTTGTTTTTTTTTCTGTATTCATTTTCTTTTTCTAGCTGTACACAACGGCCGTTCACGAAATGTAAGTTTTTGTACATTTGTAATTTATTTTTCTATTTTTTTATGTGAATAAAAGTTACACTAAATTAATATACGAAATTTTCTCTAAGCAAACGGTAAAAATCAAAAATTTTTGACCCGGAAAAACAACGGAATAAAAAAAATTTTATAGGCGTCAGTTTGATCAAAAATTTAAATTGAAATAGAATGGCCATTTTTGCGGATTTGTGCTTAATAACTATGAGCAAACACATTTGCTTGTCGACAAAAAAAATTCGTTTCCATAGCATTGAAGCTATTAATTATAAAAATAAAACACAGTCAAATTAACAATTTTTAATTTAATTTTAATTTTTGAAAAAGAAACATAATTAGTAATTATTAATAAGAAATTTTTCTCTAAATTCGTCAAATAAAAAAAAACTTATGTAATACGTCTATGATTGGTCCTTCGAACCTTTTGTATCAATTTACTTGATTCGGACTGTTTGACATCGGTCTTACCAACACAAAAATACAAGAGAAAGAAATTTTAATAAATATTTTAAAATTTGTTATTTAAAATTATGTTATGGATATGTTTGGATATTTAATCAAATAGGAAAAAATGCTATTTGCCCAAAAGGGCTATGCCTTTCTTTTCAAAATCACGTCACGTCTGTTTCGATCTGTTTCAACCATTTACCAATCAACAAACGACACGGAGTTAATTTAGTGAGTTATTGTGATAATCGACCGAGATCCCTATCTTAATTTAACCAGAACTCCCATAAATCACGACATACTAGATTATCCCCACATCACATTCATCAAGACGCGTAGCAATCCCGACAGAAGCGAAAAAAAAATCTCTCAAATAGCAAGCGATTCCTTTTCGTTTCCGCCTTTTTGTCATGTAAAATATAGACGTCGGTCGAGATCGTTCTGGACGATTATTTTTGATCTAGAATAAGTGGTGGCAGCGGCGGATGATGAGAGAAAGATCCGTAAAGCAAAAAGCCGCCGGAATCGCATCTGAAATCAGTGCGAACATAAAAGGAACTCGTTTTGTACCAAAGGCGGCCGGCGTCGACAATAAGATATGAGCAAAAAGGACGATTCGTGAGCTTCGCTACTGTCGGCCGAACACGATTTATGTGAAATGCGACACTTTGCAATATTGCACGAAATATGTCAATTTGACGTGCAGTTTGACGTAAATCGTGCGTGAAAAAACGAGTTTCGTAACGCACACGTTGCAATTTGTATAATGGTTAAATTACTGGCGATCGTATAGGCGCGCCGACCTTGTTTACGTTCGTTCGTTTGTAATAATGTATAATGTAGACAAAAACCCTAAATTGACATTTTTGATTAATTCAATAATAGAAAGAAAGATCTGGGCTAAATGCGGAACAGGGTCGTACTCAAAAAATTATAAAAAGAATTTTTCAAACGAAGCTATATATTTTTATTCCAACTCGCTTTTGAATCCGTCATTTATTTCATTAATTTCGATCTTATAAGTACTCGTCAGCATGAATGAAATGATGTTAAAATTCACCATATTTCGAAATTTTGAACGTAACAATTATTGATGCTCAGCCTCTCTTTGTTAGGCGAAGCCACGTTTATAAAAAAAATTATTATCTTTTTTTAATATTAACGTAATTTTTATTTTTAGATCGCGCTACGCCGATCGCACGTCCACCTGACGACGAAGATTCCTTTCCGGTCATCTGCGAGAGGGAATTACATTCGCTACACAGAAACGTGCCCGCTTTAAGGCGAAGAGACGTCGACACGGCGGCCATCAAGCAGCATTATTATCCCGAAGGTACGGAAAATATTAAAGGATTAAAAAATAAAAATTTACGTTAAAAAAATATTGGTAACGTTGTGCTTTGAAATAACAAAAATGTCTAGTACGGTTCTGTACTATACGAAGTATAGTACAGAACGTATGACGTATGCATTACGGCACTCACCGATAGATGGCGCTGTGCATCAGTTGTAAACTACAAGTGCCATACCTGTTGTTAGTCGCTCACAATAGCCGCACTGACGACGAGTAATAACCCAGAAACCAACGTTTTTTTTTGCATTTTGTGAATTTAGTTTTTGTCAAATTTTATTCGTTAATTAATTTTTGATATTCATTTTTTATGTTTAAGGTGGTTGGGGTTGGTTAGTATGTGGCGCGGCCTTTTTGGCCCATTTACTGACGTCCGGCCTTCAGTTATCCTTCGGTCTTCTCTACCTCTACACGATGAAATATTTGATCAAGAATCAGGACCAACTATACGTAATGGCGACAGGTAAGTTTCAGCTTTGAGTTTCCAACTTTGTACGTTAGATGTCATCTTTGACGCTGTGCCAATTTTTCACATGTAAAATATATACAATGTGTCCAAGATAAGCAAAAGTAAACACAATTCTGTATACAAAATTTTTTATTTATTTATTGAAAAAAATCATATCCCGCCCTGTTCGATCGTAATCCAAAATCATCCCCATCAAACACCTCCGCATTCAAAATATCCTCCGAAAATTTATAGGCGTCCGAATCCTGCGACTCGAAAAACTTATCCAAACTCAGTTGACTGAGTTCTTCCTTTTTGGTTTGTATTTGATTTTTGATATTTTTAAGCCCTTCCGTTTTTAAATCGTGTATTTCTTGAACGGCGCGCGCGTATTGATCTTTAAAATACGTTTTGTCTTTGAGCGCTTCGTGGAATTTTTCTTGCAAACTTCGCACTTCTTGCAACAAATTGGCCGTCTGTTCATTGGACAGCGAATACTTTTTTATACTGTTTATCTCCAAAGTTTGCTCCCCTATCATTTCCTTAAGCGTTTCGTTCTCCTTCTCCAAAGCGCTGATCTTCTCCAACAGTTCGTAGTTATCGCACACGGAATATTTAATCGCGTTTTTTCGTATTTCGTCGGCGGATAAAGACTTTTGTTTTTCGTGCAGGATTTTTTGTATTTTGACCGAATTGGTCGCGCGTTGCAACTCTTTAGATAGGGTTTTGCAACGATTCACGTTTTTGATCAGTTTTTCTTCCAAGGCGTTTTTTCGCTCCATCCAACCCTCGACGAACTTGTCCATTTGTAATTTTTCTTTGTCTTTCAGTTCGCTTTCGAAATTTATTTTTATCGATTCTTTCCACGTTTCCAAATTGCACAGTTCTTTGATTGACAAGAATTCGTCCAAAATTTGCGGCGCCAATTCATATTTGAATGTCGTCGCTTGTTTCAACTCGCATTCTTGTAAACGCATCCACACTTTTATTTCGGCCAAGTCGGAATTTGTCGCCGTTTTTAATAATAAACCATAGGAATTTTCTTTCAAGTTGTTGGTTAGAAGACAATCCGTGCTTAACAACATAGTTTGGGAGATTGGTTGGCCGTTTTCGCTTTCAAATTTCAATTTCGGCCGCCACGCCTTTACCAGCTCACTGATACGTGACGTCGTAGACACGTACATAAACTTACAGTGCAAACTTTCTAACAGGATATTCCTGCCTACGGTGTTGTCTATCTCGGCTTTTATGGACAGGCAAGTCGACGCTCGCGGATGTTTGAACTTGACGTTGTAGGCTTTATGATTGGTGTTGCTCCTCCAAATCAGACTTTCCAAAATGATATCCAAGCTGTACTGTTGGACGTTTTCGGTGACGACGTCGTCGTCGTCCTGAGTCCTGAGGTCCAAACACCTCGGACTTTCCACCTTAAATTCCTGCTCGTAAATAGGGGTGATCGCTCGTTTGGTTTGATCGCCCGACGCGTTCGAATCTTTGGGACATTTTTCCGGCTCGCTCGTTTTTGCGAAAGGTTCGGGCATTTCGGAAATTTTCACCACACGTTCGCTTTCCAAACTCAACGCACTGTCGACTTGTATGTAAGGTTGCCTTTCGGCCACCGTGTCCCATACGTCCGGATGTTCGGGAACGCATTGCAAAATGCAAACTTCTTCGCTTGTAAGGATACCTACAACAATAAAAGGGACAATTTAATAAAAAAAAAATTAATAAGTTAAATTCTTCCGCTCAAACAAGACAAAACGACAGAATGGACAGGCAGACAGATGGGTAACTATTTACTGCAAATAAGGAGATTATCTTTAGAGATGATTTTCTTGCTATATGTCGTTAGAACGAAGGAAAGGCTAGGGCAGCGCATGCGCAGTTGAAGGAGTCGAGGAAAAGGGACTAGAACCCTCGAATCTCACTGTTTTTCCCCATTGGTTTTTCCACTCTCAGTTTGCCCTAAATTGACTGAGAGAGGGACTAAGAGGTATCCCAAAAAAAAGAAAAGACAAAAAATGTTAGACAGTTAGAGAATTTTGTTAAAGGGAATTTTTGCAGAAATGCTTAACGAAGACGTGGAAGGCGCCCAGAACGTGGAAATACTTACAAAGTAGAGAAGAAATGAAGAGGAAACCCGAAGAGGAAATTACTAACAGCAGTGAAAAAAGATCAAATACAGCTATTCGTGGAGGAGTGGGAAAAAAAGGCAATGGACAGAATAAAATGGATAGGATTAATAACAAGTTTGGAAATCATGGATCTACAAGACCTGTAGTTCTAAATTTTTCCTTACCTTGATATTTATCTTTGAAGTCTTCTTCTTCCATCTCCGGTATCAATTTCTCCAAACTGATCTTCGTCGTTGCTAATTTATTGACGCCGTGATGAAAAAACACCTGCACCTCGTAAAACTGTTGAAAAAACAGCTTCAATATTGCAAAATTGGACATCAGTTTGACGACGATGTGTTCGTTCAGTATGATGGTGTCGTGAAGATCCCGATAAAAGGGTTTCGTGTTGACGTTGATTCCAAACATCGAGAACGCCATGAAATATTTTTCCTTGTTCGGCCCGAACACCAAATCTTTAGGCATCAAAACGTCCAAATTGACCGCCTGCTTCACGGTGAGTTTCAGTTCGAATTTTTCGGCGTTTTCCTCGTCGGTCCCGATGTGTATGTAACCGCCGTCTATAAATCTGATGGGTATGACTTTTTTAAGCCGGTCCGTCGTTTCCATCGAGGAATTTTCGAAAACGGGAAGCGCCGGCGGCACCGCGCTGTTGACCGCTTGATCCCGCAACGTCAAAGACAAATACAATTCTGGATGGGATTTCTTGTACTGTTGCGGTACGCCGATCAACTTGTACCATTTGATCGGTATTTGCACTTCCGGCCTGTTCGAAGGGACGATGTTCGCGCTGCGCAAACTCAACAGCGTGAAACCGATGCATTCCTTCTTGCCGTAATCGTCGATGCTGTAACATTCGACGCGCAGCGGCGAATTCGTGCTTCGGATCTTTCTGATGATTTTCTTTTCGGTTTCCCAGACGAGCTCGGTGTTGAAGTCGGGACACGGGGACGGCGTCACCAGATCGGATTCCATGACGCGTCCGTTGAAGTGGGCCACGATGTAAACGGTGTGCTTTAAGAAGTCCATTCCTTTACCTTCTTCCACGCCCAACACCACGTTTATGTATTTACCCCTTAGTTCGTTCATTTTGTGGATTTTAATCTGAAGTGACAGAAAAGTGACATGGAAATTGGAGAATTGAGTCGATTGACGTTCACGGCGTTTTTTCGAGTAACTATGATTTTTTAAAAATGTACGAGTCGACTTTTGCTTGTGATGAAGGCCATCTGTTATCGGAAACTGGTTACTACCATGTAAGAATTTTTTTTTCGATGCAGCAAAGCTCTTATAGTCCAGTCTTTCTGTCCGAAAATAGGCCGTGAATTAGAAAATGAACCTAACAAGCCAATTTTTTTATATGTTGTTGTTGTTGTGGGGGGGGGGAGGTCAGGAACTATTGTTTATTTTAACGAATTTATAGCGTTGTAACATTGAAAGCTATTTTTTTCTTGTTTTAACCGACCGATTTAAAAAATTATTTCACTGCTAGATAGAGGATGAAACGAGCTTTCGGAAAATGTAACATTTGACCCCTATTGCCATTTAAAGTTTTCGAGTTGCCCCCCGGTACGCCGCCACTGGTTGAGATAGAAAGGTATAATTTGTGCCAAAAGATGGGGATTTAAAAATAAAAATTGACCCGTCCGAGGAAAATTGCCAACAAGCAGGGATAAAAATTTAACGAATTTTATTCCTTACTTTACACTCGCACTGTATCTACACTCTACACATTCGCGCGAGCGGAAAGATCGAAACTTGCCGATTTGTCGACTTTGCGGCGCGCTAGAACTCGTAATTTTGAAGGTGGAGGGAAAACAAAAATATCGAATTGTAGGTACGAACGTGCTCTACAAGTTTGATAATTAGCAGTTTTTCGCTATGCGTGACGATAAAGAAGAAAAAAAAAAGAAAACCGAGTTCGTACCGCAAATTTTGTCCTATTTTCGCCGATATCTCGAGAACGGACGATGTTAGGTGAAAAAGTCATATGACACAAATTGTAGAGAATAAAAAAAGGAACAAAAAGTAACCATACAACTTCCCCGTAGACCGACGAGGAGTTACAACGGAAACAAAAATTCACCCTTATTGTCAAAATGGCGGAAAATGCACACAAGGGTTGCGAAAACTTCAAATTAGGCACTCCTGGACCCCCCTCCCCAACGACATATAAAAAAATTGGCTTGTTAGGTTCATTTTCTAATTCAAATGTATACAGGCTGTCCCATGACGCGAGGTCACAACTTCGTGTACGTCATCTTTAGACCAAATATATTTAAAAAGTCTAATAAAATTATGCCCTAAAGTAAACCGTTTTGAAAATACAGAGTGTTTAATTATTAATTATTAAATAATTAATAGTACTATGAGGAGTTACTGGACGGGGAACAACATGAAGTAGAAGAAGAACAAGACGGGGAAGTGGAAAATATAAAAGACGGACTTCAACCACATACACTGATCGAAGAGCCAAATTAAGGAAAAGTAATAGAAATAATTGGGAAAATAAAAAATAATAATGGCGAAAACGGAATTTCTACATAAATGCTGAAAGAAGGCGAGAAACGCGACCCAATTAGTGAGAAGAATATGGTAAGAAGAGTCCAAAATATAGGACTTTAACTACATAAATGTTAAAGAAGTTCAAGGATGCAAATCCAAACAGAACGGAAAAAACTGTTACAATCTTAAGCCTTAAAGATTTGCAGTTATACGGAGTGTCCCCGAAAGGTCTGTACAAAATAATAACACATATTCCTGAGGCCAAAATAGAACGATTTAACCCAACTTACCTTTATTCAAAGTTGCTTCGTTTAGCCGCTAGAGGGATACAAATTTCCTGAAAAGAAATCGTTTTTTCGAGAAAACTTTATAACGCTTTTCGCGATTGGGACCAAATTTGGTATGTGGATTTGTACTGAAAGAAAGCATTATTTGGCATGTTATTTTCTCTTCTGCCTGTTTTGTAAGTGGTCAAAA
>JAFFZR010002509.1:2086-13425 GCA_018397195.1 Lethrus apterus
TCAGGAGCTCACAGAACAAGATTTTGAAAAACGTTTTGCGTTTTGTAATTGGGCTAATGATAAATTACGAGAAAATCCCCCTTTCTTTAAAAAGTGTTATTCTCTGATGAGGCCACTTTTCACAAAAATGGATCGGTAAATAAACATAATTTTCATTATTATTCAGATGAAAATCCAAGAATTTTCCGACAAGCAACACCGGTGGAGCGTTAATGTTTGGGAAGGCATTTTATCAGCGAGTATGTTGCAAGACCTTATTTTTTTTTTCCAAATAATTTAAATGGGCCAATGTACTTGGAATTTTTACAAATTGAACTGCCACGATTATTGGCAAACGTCCTTCCTGAAATCCGGGAAGAAATGTGGCTGCAGCATGACGGAGCACCTCCACATTATTCTATTGCTGTACGAGATTATCTCAATAACACCTATCCCCAGGGATGGTCCTGTAAGATGGCCGCCTAGATCTCCGGACCTTACAAATCTTGTTTTTTATTTATTGGGACGTGTAAAAGAAATTGTTTATGCTGAAACCCCAACAACAGTAGAAGATATGAAAGAAAGAATAATTAACGCTTTTAGAAGCATAACATCTGAAGAATTAAGGCGAGTTCAGAGTGTTCACAAACAGAATCAATCTTTGTTTGCAACAAGAAGGAAGACACTTTGAACATTTGTTACCTTAGGTTTTTGTTTGTTTCCTTACCCTCTGTAAATGTGATTGTTTATCACTTTAATTGAATTTAGTTTTAATATTCAAACTCGTTGCCCAGTCTTGTATCAGTCTGTGTTTCTTTGTTTGTTTGTTTCTGTTTTACCATTTCCCGTCTCAACAAATTTTATTATTAATATTAATTTTCTTTCAAGAGAAGAACACTTTGACACTTTTTCCTTAATTCAATTCGCTGTTAAGCTAGTTTAAAATAGAAAATAAAGTTAAATACTGGAATTTTGAATATCCTCGATTATCGTAGAAACTGCTAAAGATAGGTATAGGGAAACTACGATGAAGAATTTAATTCTGCATCACTTCTTGTAAAAATATACAGGTGTTCCATTTAAAAAAATCGTGAAAAATAATTTCAAAGTTAGTAAAGTTGATACTTTCATACTGACTATCCTGTATATCCGCGATTCGAAATAATTTAGCGATATCATCACTCAACTTCCCTAAATTCACACAATAAATTTTATTGTAAAAAAGAACGTTTGGACGTAGCGGTTTTTTTATTTGAAATATGTAATTTATATTTTTTTAACAAAAATCAAATTTTACTGTGCCACCCTTTTGTTGAAACATCCTGTATATACGAAAATATTTTTAGAAGATGCAGGCTTATTAGTATATTACATCCCCAGAATTTTAAATGGCTATCTAGCATACTGCCTGAGTTATGAAAGACGGTCGTACTATTGCAGGACCCTGTATAGTAAACGAATACAAAATATTTTATTGTGATTTTTCATCATACTGTATGATATTAATGATTAATTTACAAATCCATTAATTTATACATACACCTTTTAATCTTGAGCAAGCAATTAGTAAAAAACGTGATATGTAATAAAAATATATTTATTACGACACACAATTATATAAAATATATTTTAATTACATGTCACGTTTTTTACTGGTTGCTGCTTAAGATTAAAAAATGTGTCTAATTTCATGCAATTTCAACCAAAAATTACTAAAATTCCATTAATAGTATAAATTAGTTTGTTTACAATTATGCCCTAGTTTTAAAAACATTCCACGTTTTCTTGGTAATAAAGAAACAACAATATTTTTATATCTAATAGAAAATAAGGAAACTGAAGATGTTTAGAGAAGGGCGAGACGTTTTTATTGAAACTGCAGTCATAGGAAAAGAACAAAGCTTTAAAGTGTATTTCGTTTTCTGAAATTATACTAAACCGATTAGCATTATATTAAAATATCAATAAGTGATTAATTTCGGATGCTAAATTACCAGATAGTTCCTGTGCGATCTTATGCTTGACTGCTGCACATGGCCTTTCTGTCCTTTGGAAACAACGACACCATTCATTGGGCGTAACGTTGACGTCTCGGTCGATATCACACTGTTGCAAAAATGGTTTGAGGCACACTTCACTTTGGTCATGCTCTAAATCATAAAGTTCTTGCAGAGATAACCGAGCGTCTCCATTCATATCCAAGTGTTGGAACATCCATCTGACTTCACCTTTGCAGATTGGAGGGAAATGTGCTATAAATATTAAAATTTAGCTTAAATAATAATATTTCTTTAAATGTTACTTTTTGATTTGTTGCGTGGTCTTCTCCTTTTGGTGGAATCTGCCATAACGACCGAAAACCAATCTAAAAGACGATTGCCCATTGCTTGAAGTGCAGCAGCAGAGCATTGTTTTTCTAACGGAGTTGATGGCACTGCTCCTATTGAATTGCTGTACAATTTGTTGTCGAGAACTTCGTTAAACATTTTTTCTTTGTCATCGTACAAATAATTATTAGCCTGAAATGAGTAACCTAATTGTTAACCATATTTGATAAAATGTTAAAAAGTTAAAATATTATAAAACTTCTAGCTAGAAAAAATTCTTAAATAATATTGATTAATGCATACAACTAATGGATAACTAACACATAAACATTTGAATTTTGAGAAATAATAACTTACCTTGTTATATTTAGTGTACTTAATGTATTTGTAGTGTTTGTTCTCATATTTGAAATCTTGCGGCGTGAAAGTGTATACATCGGATTTTGAAGGCGGCTGAATGGGTTTTTCTCCATTTATGGAACCGGTAGTTGTGCCACTTTTATCCAGCGTAGCTTTGTATTTGTTCATAAAGGAATTCAATCGTTCTTGTTGTCGTTGCTTTTTGCGCAAATGAGATTCATTTTCTAAAAACGAAAAAGGGTGAGGGTGAGTTTACTAGCTACTCGCCGGCGATAAAATCATATTCGTGTCGATTAATTGTAGCAACGAGTTGTGAGAATCGGGATTAAAAGTGCAATACTACTTAATAGAAAAAGTGTGAAATCAGCTAAGGTATATAGAACAAGGTTCATGAATTGGTCATTTAAAATATACATGGTCATTCTGAAATATATCCTACTATTTCAACAGGAGATAGTTGACCTTAACGCAAATCTGCAAAAAACGGAGTTCCTATCTTCATTTTAAATTTTCGAAAAATGTAATTTTTTTGAATGGGGATTTGGTTCTAAGTGCGGTCCTGTGTCCATTACAATATGCGTTGCGTTGAAAATCAACTTCCTTTGTCGGGAATAACATGAAATGTTGCATAACAACCTTTGTTGTCGATAATTCGGAGTTTTCTTCAACATAGGACCGTCGTTTTTGCATATTTGTGGTTGGGCTATGATCAGCTATCACCTGTTAAAATAGTGGGACGCATTTCAGAATGACCCTGTATATAATGTATATGTAATAAATATAGTTTCAAATTAATTTATTATTAACGACTTCGGTTCCAAGACATCAACTTATACAATGGATCTTTAGTAACATATTGTTTGTATTTAGAGAAGCAGAGCTCGAACGCATTAAAACGAATGCTGCATTTGCCGTAACAATATTATACAATTACAGGTGGTATAATAAAAGAGATATTTCTTGCTTTTGTTCGAAGTAGGATTTCTCCGGTATTTTATTATATTCTCGAAAATCTCGTTAAGACCAATTTGTAAAGACCTGCAAACTAAATTCTTCGTATGTACCTATCTAGTTGAAGGAAGGAAGGAAGGAAACAATGCAACTAACATTTAATTGTAAGTTTCAGATATAAGCATACAAATCAAGCTTAATTATATTTTATTTGTACAAGAAAATGTATCTTCGACCGGAAGTCTGAAATGGGGGGAGCTTTACTTGGAGAAAATTATCGCACGCTGTATGTCGGGTTGTCTAAAATTCAGGGTGCGGCATTTATCTGGGATCGGTCGATCATGGCTTACCTATTCATTTTATCAAAAAATGTTTTACTGTAAAAATATTCTATCTGATGTATGCAGGTTGTTCAGTTTCGCTTTTACATTATGCAACTTTGTTATTTTAAATGGAACAGCCTGTATATTATTGCATTTTTAAATCTACGGTAAAATTTAGAGTAATTTTAATTAACTAATCCTATACTAAAACGGTTTCTGAGATATTTAGCTTAAAAAAAAAAACATTTGCACCGTTCTCTTAGAAAGTCCTTGGGCATTTTTATGCCAATACTTCAAGCTGAATAATTCATATTAAAAATCTTTATTTTTTGGTACAGAGTGTTCGAAAATTAAATATTAACTTAAGCATCTTTAAATGGGCAAAACTCGTTTTCTTTAAATGGAACAGGCTGTATATTTTTATGTCATTCGATAGAGATTTAAGACCTCTTTTTATCGTATATAGGATTCCCTATACATAATGTTAATACTTTCTGAGTTATAAGTTAATTAGTACCACAAAATTAATATTGGCCAAATGACATGTGAAAAAGAAGGTTGTAAGGTGTTTTGTTACAAATTTATTGAATATGCATCTAAGCATCTAAGATATTGAAATAAAGTTGCAGTAGGTCGCACTTTTTATAACTGTTTTATTCATATAAGAAGAATTCTGTCCAGTTACAATACAAAATTTTTTCTTTTCAATAGCTGTTATAAAAGTATTATTTTGGTAATTGAACAATGGCAATCTTACTTTGTGAAAATGACCAAATATGAATTATAAAAGCTCTTCAAAATGACGACCTTCATTGTTGATACAGAGTTCCAAACGTTGTTGAAATGACAATACATGCCTACGAATAGATGTTTTGAATTGTGCGTTGCCTATTTGCCATTTTATCGGTGTTCAATTTATGATTAATTTTTGAAGAGCAGAATTACTTTGAAAAATGTACCTAAATACATTGTCGTGTTCAGAATGAAAATATCTAGGCTCTCACGGTTCACAAAAATACTATAACATCACAGTAATCTTACATCAGTTAAAAAACGAAAAATGTGTGCTCTATTTTAACTATTTTTTAATATAATTACAATTTGAACCGTGAGTCGCTAGAACAAATATTGGTTGTTTCTTTCATGTAGTGACAATTTTTCCATTTTTTTTTGCGATTTTTTGCGTGGAAATTGACCATTTTGTAGCATCATGCCGACCAAGTAAGCCCCCCCCCCCTAAATGACAAGCGGTATGGCAGCAGTTCGTTGATGTTTATATTGTGTATGTTACTTTTTAATCAATATAATAAATTATATTTATAAATACCGGGTGGCGCAAAAGAAACGAAGGGGTTTGAATAGTGTATAATTTCTTTATTTTAAAGTCAATCAATTATTTTAATTTTTTTATTACACTTCATTAATGGGGAATTTGGTTAATTTAAACGTGAAAAATAACGTCGCGTAAGTGATGTCCATTCTCAGCTTCGCATAGTCGCGCTCTTTCTAAGACGTTTTCCATGATTTTTTTCAAGATTTTCGAAGCTATCGCTCGAATTTCTGCTCGAATATTATTTTGTAGGTGGGGTATGGTCAGTGGCTGATTCTATTATTAAATTTTCCAACATGCTGCGGTATTGAACAGCACCGATGGTAACTACATTACTGACTTCATCCTCTAAGAAATATGGACCAATGAGCCTTTCGGGTGATTCTCATTATGAGATTGTGTATAAAATTATGATTTTCCTCGCCTATTTGCCACAAGGAAATCGAAACATCAAGTCGCTGCTGGTAATCGGTGGGTTTTAGCTCTTGAACAAGCTGCACTTTATAAGGGAACATCTGCAATTTGTTCATAATTCGTTGAATTGATCTTCGCGACAACCCAAGTTGTTTTGAACGTCTCCTTGTTGACGTTATTGGATTTTCCTGCACACTCTCTTGCACGCGTCGACCATTTTCTTCATTGAGAGTCGTTTATGGTCTTCCAGTTCGAGGAAGGTCACAGACAGCGCCTTGTTGTCGTGCAATCAGACTATTTATTATTGCCTCTGACGGTCCAGTTCTTACATTGAAAAAACGGCGATATATGCTCGTTGCGTTAAAACAATAATTGATCGTCGATTTTCAATATAAAATTCAATTATTTTAGTTCGATATTCAGTAGTGTACCTTTCCATTTTCAGTTTCCCAAGTCTTCTTTACAACAATCCGAAAAATAAAAAAAAAACATATTAAAATAATGAAGTTATAGACTATACAAACTCCTTCGTTTTTTTTGCGCCACCCGGTATAAGTGTTTGTTTATACAGGATATTGACGATCATCTTGACAATTGTTATTGTATTGCCTACAGCTGCGGAAATCCTGTTATACTTATTGTAAACTAGGGTGACACGATTTCCAATTCTGTCAATCCATTATGCTGTACACACATATAAAAGAGTGATCCGATTTCTACATGGTCTTTCTACAAGGTCTTCTTGCCATATTTGGTTGGGTTCACTCCGTAATTTAAATTCAAAACGCGTTTTGCTGTACATTCATGCTCAATGCTGGACGTTTTACCATACATTCATACTGAATGCTGGACTTTGCTGTACATTCCTTAATGCTGGACAGCCTGCTATAATTCCGGATAATACAGCGCAATGCTGTACATATGGTCACCCTATTGTAAACCATGTATGTACAGTATCTTTTTAGTTAGATATACGTTTCTATATGGCCTATTTTCTGTTAACATGTTCTAAAGTGATTATTAATCGGACTTTCCTGTATCTCGTTTGTTAAAGGTGACTTGCAGGATAGTCTTTGGACATCAATGATATTTCCGAAATCTATTTCCAGTAATTTGACGAGAAATTTTTATTTCAGAGACTCCCTGTAGGTCGTTTTTCAGGTGGTTACTACTGAAAGAGAGCTTTTAATGAAGTGCGTCTAAATAGAGCACATTTAACTTTGTCTTCTCTGTCTTCTGTTTTCGACCCTGACCAGCTCTTCTATAAAGACTTAAATTCTCCTTGCCCCTATTTCATACCCCAAAAAAACCGAGTGGCTGACACTTACTCTTCAACAAGTTAAATAATACGGATATTTGCCTTTTTTTGAGGTCTAGATATGCAGGGTAAGTTACTTAGGTGTCAAAACTTTTAGCCTTTAGAGCTTTATATTCTAAAACTATTTTCGCCTATACAGGTAGTTCCGCTACCGCTTTGCAACAATTAATCATTTTTTTAAAAGCACCCCGTAAATTTTTGCATTCATTTTGACTATATGGCCATATTATTATTTTTTTTACTTTTTCCTAGACGTTCTCAAGTTATTAGTTTTACTCACTATTAAATATCTACTGAACGAATGAAGTTATAAAATCTTACTAAAGTTATTTTTTTTTAAATCGATGTATTTTCGGCATAATTATGACTAATAACTATGCTCTGACATTAAACGTTTTCAATTGAAATGCACAGCCTGTTTATTAATACGAAGCAAACTTGGTTATTTTCCTATGATATATGATAATAACTAATTATTTTCAAATGGTACAGCCTGTACATTATCATTTGATTGTATTCCTTATTGTATTATCATTTATTGGTGTTAAGGGTTCCTATGTCTAAAATCCATAACACAGTTTTTCAACATTTGTCAATAAAATATTGTTGCCATTAAAAATAATTTATTTATTCTTTTATTTTATTTTTATTACTGTATTACTTTGACAGATTTAATTGTATAATCAATATTGTAAATCAATTACCATGACACACTTAGCGGCAATTTTAATTTTTAATGGAAAAAATATATTTATTACAAATGCCAAGAAAACACAAAATTATAATAATCTAGGCCTTAATCTAACCCCCTTAACATCAATTAAAGAGAATACAATTAGGAATATGACTAATTATAAAAGATAAAAGAACATCTTGTATAGGCCATCCTAACCACAGCCAAATGGGCCTAGCCCAGGGACGCCAGCCTTTTGGGGCAGCAATTCTTCTTATAGGTTATTTGAATTTTGTATTTTCTTTTATACTTCTTTTTTCAAACTTCCTTTGTATTCCTTTTTACTCCTTTTGTAGACTCTCTTTTACCCTTCAATTGCGGAGCGAACCCAACCATAAATTATAAATTTTTAAAAACTGTAAAACTGACCTTTTGAATTTCAATAATTTCAATTATGGGCGAACCTAACCCATGCAAATCCAACTCGTACAACAACCTTTTTCCATCCATCTGTACTCCTTTTTCGTAAAAAATAATTTGTCACGTTATTGGTAATTATAATAACTTTTTCTAGTTCCGAAACTTTTGTAAAACTTAACCGGTCGCCCCGCTTCCTCTCCCGTATATTTTCTTATGAAGAGGAGCGAATTATTGTTAATATCCTACGGGCGCCAAATATTTTTTGACGGCCCTGTGTATATTAGGTGGAAATAATTTTAAAGTATAAAGGCTAAAAATCTTTCGTCGCCAAATGTATGCTGTATTTCAAATGTCAAAGAAAATATCGAAGACGGACACCTTAGTGACTCACTTTGTATAAGTAAATATAGACAAATCTGGCTCATAGTAAGGACGAATGGGCAAAATGCGTTCAAATTGCTGCACCCAGTCTTTAATTGCTTTAATTGTATGTAAGTTTTTATTATTTATATTAGTTAACGTTAATGAAAAATTATTACATTTTCTAATCCACTAATGAATTGTTCAGGCAGTAGATATTTCCATTAATTAAGTTACCTTTACAAGGACAGAAGCCTTTGCACGCCAACCGAATGGACGTGTGATGAATGCAGTTATGGTAATCCAGTCGACATAAGGAACTGTAAGTACGATTATCGGATCCGCACAAGAATGTTGGTTTCACTACTGGACACGCCTTGCACCTGAAACAAAGCAAAGTGTTTAACGTAAGAGGCACTAAAAGGTCTTCAAAGTTAATTTATTTGAGTTTTATTTCCGTAGATGGGCGAATTTCAAATAATCGAATTAAACTAAACTGAACAAATTGTTTTCTGTTCCTGTAACAGTATATCATTAATTTCAGAATCCGTTTGGAATTACATTTGAAGCAACGAACACAACGTGTGTACATGATTGTAATAGTTTGCTTGTAATGTAAGTTTACATGTACTTATGTATGTGCAATCATTTGGAGTAATTTAAAACGAACGTAACAAAAGCTGTGGAATTTTTATTTAATTTTTATTTTTTAATTGTTGGTAATAAATAATAAGATCAATTTTTATATCGAACATTTGTTTATTAAGCTGAATTGAAAAGTTGAATTCTAAAGTTAAGATCTTTTTTCTGACAACTTTAAGTCAAAAACACAATAGCCCCATCTCCAAACATATAAATAAACTACTTACAGAACTACCTAGTTTGATTATGATTCTGATAAAATAACCATTACAACTTTATAGGAAAATTTGAAAAATTAAATATACCTCCTGTTTTAGTATTAATTTTGTGTTCTGTTGCAAGCGTCATAATTTTTCACCTTTTTTTGTAAATTAAACAAAACGAAACGGCATGGAAGAATCTGTCTCAAGATGAAAGTGTTTAGGCAGTGGTTTTACACGACGAGGGTTATTATCGAAACATTGCTCAAAGATTTTACATATCGATTATGTCTGTTATTCAGAGACTTGACTGTAACAGAAAAGTTTAGCGTAGTAACAACTGTAGAAGAAGTCAACTTTCACAGGCACATTAGCATGCAAGTTAGCATCGAAACCATTAGGCAACCTTTGGTCGAACAAAATTTAAACCCATAAAGGCTTGCAACAAAATTGCCTGTAGTACACTGAGAAGGTTGACGTGATTTTGCTACAGAATATGCTGCTGGTTAAATAAAGATTGGGGATGACTTCTGTTCCATACAAGTCTAGATTCTGGCTGTATAAATACGGCATGTATCTTTGTATCATTCTGGATGGTATTTCATTGATAGCTTTCACATAATTGATGGTCACTGTATAGTAAGTAAGTAATTTTATTTGTGCTAATATACAAAGAATATTTACAGACGTCATAAGTGCAAAACCAAATACAATTATAAATATAGTATATATATATATTTTTTTATAAAATCATCAATTCTGTAAAGAAACATTATCTAATAAAAAACGGTTTAAAACATCTTTAAATTTTCTGGATATCAGTGTGCATTCATAGTCGGCAATGAGTTAAACAATAGAGGCCCATAGTAATTAATGGTATTACGGCTTCCATACAGTCTTAAAAAATCAATTTTTATGCCTGCTGTCGGCATCCAAAAATAAAAATAAAAAATAAATAATGTCGCAAAGTGAGTATTCGGTGCTTAAGAAATGCTTCTAGATAGCCATCTCTGAAACAAGAGACCATCCACAATTCTTACAAGGCAAGGCAAGGCAAATATGCGCTTACTAGAGGAATAATGTCCCCAATGCAGGATTGCATAATCTAACACAGAATCGCCAAATTTCTTATTAAGAAACATGTCCATCTTTTGTCAGCTATGATGTCAGTATGACAATCCCACTGTAGCTTTGGGTTGACCTGAATACCAAAAAACTTAAAGGTATTGCAGCAGATACTGTCTACATTTCTTAGAAATTTTGTATTAATATTATCAGAGCTTGTAAAAATAGTGTTATTAGCAAATATAATAAAGTTAATATTTGGTGCACAGAGCGGCAATCTTTGATATAGATATAGACTAAAACTAAAACTGGCCCCAATATCGAGCCGTGAGTGGCTCTATGCTTAACTGACTTATGAACCACTGACATCACAGATACAGTGTGGTGATAAAGTTTGGAACAAAATTCATAAAAGCGTTCTATAATGTTTTTAAGAAAATCGCTCGGACAGGTCAATTTTTGATTTTTAAATGCCGTCTTCTGACGTTAATTTGTTTGGAATGACGTCATTTGTTTTTGCACAATGACGTCATCATAATTTTTTTTTAAATGACAACCCCCACTTTTTTCTTCTGTTTTTAATAGACCTTCTTACTACTTAAACTGTGATGATAACATTTTTTTTTGAATAAACGACACATTTAAATTTTTGTTTTAAACAATTAATTTTAATTTTTTGAAGAAAAAATGTTATTTTTTTCAGAAAAGTTCTTATGTAAAGAATTAATTCGGTGATAACCACTTAAACATCAAGGAGGTCTATCAAAAGCAAAAGAAAAAATAAGAGGTGTCATTTAAAAAAATCGATAATGACGTCATTGCACCTTAAAGCTTCACTCTTCGTCTTAGATACATAAATTACTGTTATTTGCTTTAATTTAGAATGTTTACGATTATTATTTTTACTAAATTATAGCCACTGACGATCTGAAGTAAATGTGTCATTTATTCAAAAAAATTGTTATGTGAGGTACCAA
>JAFFZR010002510.1:0-13666 GCA_018397195.1 Lethrus apterus
ACTTATTATTGTTGACCCTCTCGGAAGCCACATGTATTTTAAGGAGTTGGTAATGGTGATCGGAAATAATGGACTCTATTGTGCAGCTGGAAAATTTACCATTAAGGTCTACAGCAAAGATATTGTCAATTGTAGTACTGGAGTAGCTGCTCATACGCGTGGGTTCGACGATATAAGGAATGAAAGGAACTTATGATCTTGGTGTTCTTTCAGGAACTGTCTAGTGTGTGACAAGAACAGAAATCCAGGGCCTATAAAAGTTTCAGCAGGTATGAAACGGTTTGAAAGAATGTGATCGATATATCTGGCAGCATCTATTCGTTCAGGTATAGCAACGAGATCTGTACGAGCCCACACCATGTCAGATCCAAATTTATCTAAGTCCTTCACGATGACGTTTACCTATTCGTGTCCAGACTCGAACAAGACCATCACAACGTGTTAGCCGAAATCTGGACTCGTCGCTGAAAAGCACCGAGGACCGGCGCGGTGTTCCATCCCCCAATCTGCATGTTGTTGAGCAAACGTTAGTCGGCTCTTTCTGCGATTTAAAGTTAGTCGTGGTTTACGTACTGGTCTCCTCGATCTCAAATTGTTTTCTCGCGACCTTTTTCTTATGGTTTCCATATAAAGATGAATTCCAGTGGCTTTTCTGTGGTCACTTTGCATGTCTCTAGCAGTAGATGTACGTCGTCTGAGTGCACAATTATGGTTGTCGTACGTTTTCTATCCTGACCAGCTCTTCTACCAGAACTTCCTGTGTCTAAGTACTGACTCCAAACCCTGGATTTAACAGAAGGGCTTATATTCAAATTTCTTTTTCATGTTTGATTTTTTTGAGGTGATACGATTTTACGATTCGACTTTAAATAAGATCTTATGTATAAATAAACAATAAAGTAACTAACGTACCAAATTTCAAAGCATTTTTAAAATACAATTAAATACAGCCATTTTTCATAGTATTCCTCTATTTTATTGGGTAAGGTATTTTAACTTTTAGTTGGAATTTTTAATCAAGCTGTGTGATTATTTAATGATATGTATGATATATGTAACCCGACACCTTACGGAAAGATTATACATACTGCCATGATAATTGTATTAAGATAAGGTTTCTTATATAAGGATGTTAAATGAAACAAACAAACCTATTTATTATACTAGAAAAATATTTACAAATTTAAATAATCAAAATATACAAATATTTACAAAATAAAATATCCTTAAATTTATCTCATTCAATAACTATATAAAATTAAATAAATTCTAGTTTTTTATTTTTAAACAATTTGGAATGGTAACATAAAATGACAAAATATCAATAGTGAATATCCAAAACTAAATGTAAGTAACTAAATATAAATATTGTGATAATTTAACAATGACTACAATGCATAAATTAAATTATTCAATGTTTATTTTAGGTAAATGTCAAAATACTAACTATTGACCATAACCTACATTGGCCTATAAATGTCAACTGATTGCTCAAATGTAAACAATCATACAGGTATGTTAAGATTAATTGGCATTAACTTCTCTGTATCCTTATACAATTATTAAACACCTTAACATAACCTTAAGTCATGAAAATATTTACCAGAATTTCAATAAAATTTCATAGCTACACTTGGTTATATTTGAAACAAATAAATGTTTAATATAATTTTTAAATCCACTCACCTGTTGACTGCTGTTATTATCCAACAGCTAACCGGTTAATCACACTACACGGAAACTTCCGGACTCTGACGATGATGATCACTAGCACAGGTCCTGCTTGGTTTTCTCCTTTTGGAGGAGTGAGTCACAATCTAACTGAATATTTTAAAGTTGCGGTCGGCCTTTTATAGGAAAAATTGTAAGTAAACTATTCTTGTAAAAACTTAGGTTAGGAGCTCAACCGTTGGATACAAAGTTAATCAAAATTTTACAGGCTTATAATTTACAATTTAAATTAGCAACCAAATAGACTCATTTACATTTTTGGTTTCAGGACGATGGACAACTAATTTTCAAGATTTTACACCTCATGTGTAACCCAGACTACCACGGAGAGTGCATTTCTCCAACTAGTTACCATCATCCACTTAACTGTTCTACCTGCTTCGATTTAAGAAAATTATGTACTACAACTTATTATCAATATTTAATAAAATTTCTTAACCAAATTAAATTATATTTAACTATACTGTATGAGAGGGGTGGGCAACCTTTTTTATAACATGGGACAGAATAAATTTTACGTTTTTTCCGCGGGCTGTAGTAGTTAATTGACACCTTTGGTGACCTATAAAATTTTAGTCTGCAAATATGAAATAAATAAAAAAGTGTTAAAATTAGTACTAAATTATGAACATACATGTTGCTATGGGCGTTTCTAATCAATTCAAACTAAATGAATTACAATAAAAATATTTATTTATAATTTCTTCTAAAGATCTCGCAGGCCGGATAGAAACTGTTCGCGGGCCGTGTGTTGCCCACCGTTGCTCCAGGCAATCCCGAATAATCCGGGTAAATCCGGAAAATTTCGGGCAAAATATGGGAAACTCCGCTAAAACTCCGGGGGAACTCAGGGCAAAATCATTGGGAACTCCGGGGGAAATCCGGGAAAACTCCGGGGGAACTCGGGGCAAAATCATTGGGAACCCCGGAAAAATCCGGTAAAACTCCGGGCAAGTCCGTGCAAAGTCCTGACAAAATCCGGGTTAACTGTGGGCAAAATCCGGGGAAACACCGGACAAAATCCGAGAAACTCCGGGCAAAATCTGGGAGTGTTGGAAACCGTAGCAAAAGTAGTTCCCGTTATCAAAAAAGTAATACATCGGTAGTTATCGTCCAATATTCAATTAATCAGTGTTTTCAAACTTTAAGATCAGCGGTGGGCAACCTTTTTTATAACATGGGCCAGAATAAATTTTACGTTATTTCCGCGGGCCGTAGTTAATTGACATCTTTTTGTGACCTATAATTTTTTAGTCTACAAATACGAAATAAATAAAAAAACGTTTTAAAGTTAGTACTAAATTATAAACATACATGTTGCTATGTGCGTTTATATTCAATTCAAACTAGAAGATTTACAACGAAAAATATTTATAATTTCTTCTAAAGATCTCGCGGCCCGGTGGTTGCCCACCGTTGCTGTATGCTGTCATTTAACTTATTATTGCAATTTTTTCAAATTATTTATTAAATTTTTAGTTATTTCCATTGGGTAATAACATAGCAATACGTATTTAGAAAAAAGCTAACTGCAAGAAAATATCTATCAGATTCGTAAGAAAATTTGGAGTGACTGGAAACGAGGAAAATACAAAAAGAACATAAATACAGGTAGGTCAGAAGACTATTGCTATTTAGGTGGATTTTGACACCAATCTTCAACAACCAACATCAGAACTTGGACGAGTTAATCATTACATTCAAATTGTGGTCGCATATTGGATAACAGCTATATTGGATAACTGCGAAAAAAAGAAGCCTATTTAAAAATGTAGGTAGTAACTTTTGTACTATAGTACAGGTAGGTATAATATTGCAATATTGCATATTCTCTTGTAACAGAAATGGCTAGATGCATTGGTAGGAGTAATCCAATATAATGATCGACTCGGTCGATTACACAACGATTAATGGAAGAAACACTTTCAAAGAAATATCACTTTACTTTAATTCTTATTGTTTATAATTAACTTGTATATTCGATATAATTTATCATTTTGTCCTGGATGAGTATTTATTTATGAAACAATTTCAAAGGTGTCACTTTTAAAGAATAAAATTGAAAATAGATCAATAAGTGGTATTTAGTAACGAAATATCGTCGATCAAAAGATAGCAGGAACGATTATTACTTTTACACATACAGTGAATTTTTAATGACCTAAAGCACGCTAATACTGTTATTAATTTCAGCGAAAGGGGATCTTATCTTGAAATACCATTTTGATCGTAAGATAATTTTGATTATACGTTAAAAATCTTAGACACAAAGAAGAATTTAATAAGATTCGATTTATTTAAATAATTTTATATTAATAATTTTATCGATGAAAATATTGCGTGTCAGAATTTTATAATTTCTAATGTTCTGGTGAAAATGTAATCTACCTCAGTTCATGTGTGAATTTATAAGCAGTATAAAACTATGAAGTTCAAAATATCAGAGAGGATGGTGTACATTACAGACATCTGCCAACTTTAATTAAGACTCAAGTTTCGCGTGAATATGAAAAATACATTGTAAAAATTCAAAGGAATATTTGATACATTTAAGCTTTATGGTCATTTATACATAATAAAATTAATATTAAATAAGGTCGGTTTATGAATGAAGATAAACAGTTTTAGGGATTATAATTCGACTGTAATAACAATTATGTTAATATAAATAATATAGGTTTACCAGAGAGTTTAATTGGCTTTTAATTGTCTACTTGACTTAGCTTTTAATTGCCTTTGGCATGTTAATGTCACATTAAAAAAAATTTATTATTTTTTTTAATTGATCAATATAACATGATTAAAAACACTCGTTTACGAAGCATGCGAGAAATGAAATCAAAAATGTATTAGTAAAATGCACAAAGATTTCCTACAAATTACAAAAGATATTTGTTAGGTTTCAGGGCGCTGAAATACATCAGTGTTATCATTGTACACGAAGCTAATATCGGATAACTACATTTAAAATTGATTTCCTTCAAGTCGACGTAGAATGAATGTCAATATGTCACCGCTGAAATAAAGTTATTGATTATTAAGACATTGTTACGAATGAAGACGTGCGATTTATGTTTCACTCGTGTGTATTTATTTATCTACGACTTATTTAATGAAAGTATTCAATCACACCAATTTTAATTAATAATGATATAAAAATAAAAATGTGCCAACTTTAATAATAATAATAATAATAATAATAATAATATTAGTGTCAAATTCTTGGTTGATAGAATACTTATCTGTTTTTTTTTTCTTTCTTGAGCGTGCAACCAATTAAAACGCAAGTTGTGCAATAAAATATATTTATTACGACACACAATATTAAGAAAATATAAAAACGTGTTTCGTGATCTTCGTCGGGTAATAAATATATTTGACGTTTGTTATTTATTTACTATGTTTTAAAATTTATAGAGTTACTGTCTTTTTTTATATTAATCATTTCTAAAACTAATCTTTTTTTATAATTAGTTTCTTTATCAATAATTTCCACATCTTTAAAGTTAAATTTATGTCCAGTGACACTTAAAATTTAAGCAAAATTTATAACAATTTAATTATTTGATTAACTACATCTAACCAAAATTGTATATTTATAAGTTAGCTATATTATTACCGGAAAGGGAATTATGTATTATTTATAATTTTACATAATTTCAATTGTCCATTATTGAGTTATTATTGAAAGAATTTATTATATTTGAAATTATTTTAAATTACCTTTACATTAATAATTTAATAATATACTGAATTGTTTTAGAATTAAACTTGATAATGGTCGAAATACTCGACTAGGTTTTTTCCACGTTTTTCCTAGTCTTACAGCAATAGCTGGAGTATATAGAAGTCGTAACGTGGGACGCAATAGGGATTAGGAATTCTAAAATTTGATTCATTAATTAATGTTTAAAATTATTATTTCAACCCTTTGAACTAATTGATGAAACAAATTTATAGTAAACTATGCATTTTAAAGAATGTTTCCATAGTGAATAAATAACAAACGTCAAATATATTTATTACCCGACGAAGATCACGAAACACATTTTTATATTTTCTTAATATTGTGTGTCGTAATAAATATATTTTATTGCACAACTTGCGTTTTAATTGGTTGCACGCTCAAGAAAGAAAAGAAAAACAGATAGTTATTTAATTTTGAACGAAATATATATTAATTCTTTCTCAGCAGTATAATTGTACATTGTTCATCGAATTTTGCAAGTTGCTTGATAAAAGACGTCACTTAATGGAAGATTTATTAAATTAAATAAAGAAGTCACACAGTCTATAGTTTTTACATACAGAAATTTACGAACTCTTGGAAATACGAATGAACAATGGCAAATTCATGTAATTGTAAAAAATCTGGATTACTTCTATTTAAAGAGGAAAATATTATTTTATTTGAAAGAATTTAAATAAAAAACGTCTAAACGTACGCAAATTATTTATGGTTAGTACAATATTTTATAGCTGTAAATATTTATATTTTAAATATGTTTTAAAATTTTCTTCAATTTTTTCTACATTTCTCTTTTCTATTCTTCTTAATTTCCTTAACCTTGTTTCTATTTTTTTAATACAATTTAAATACAATTGGTTTGATTACATTTTTTAGATAAGTTTTCTTTCCAAGTTTTAATTTTGCATTCTGCAAAATTCTGCATTTGCAAATCTGCCACATTTCTTGTAGGTTTTTGTGTTTTGTTGTTATCTGTTCTCGTTGTATATTTTTCTTCTCATAACCTAGTTGTCTCTTCTTCTCCTAGTTTGTAAGTTTATATAGCTTTGTTATGTTTTTTATTATTTTGCATTTGCCTTATTCTTACTTAATTTGTTTCATTTTGGCTTTGGTTTGGATGTTTTTAATTTTACTTACCTATTGTTTATATTATTTTAAATTTTCTGCTTTTTGCGAAGAAAATACGACGAATTATGTATTTAAATTTTTAGAGATACTGAACACGTCGAACATAAAACATTTCTCCCGATTACACAATTAAAAATATTAATATCAATTTACCTCAGGGCCACCCTAACCACAGCTCTAAATGGGCTGTAGCCCAGGGGCGCAAGCCTTTAGGGGCGGCAATCGTTCTTATAGGTTATTTGAATTTTGTATTTTATTTTATACTCCTTTCTACTCCTTTTGTACACTCCTTTTTACCTTTTGAATTTTAATTGCTGAGCGAACCCAACCAAAAATTATAAATTTTTAAAAACCGACCTATGAATTTCAATAATTTAAATTATGAGCAAACCTAACACATGCTAATCCAACTATAAATTTTAAAAACTGAGTTTTTGAATTTCAATTTAAGGAGCGAACCCAAGCCATGCAACAACCTTTTTCCATCCATCCGTACTCCTTTTTCGTAAAAAAATAATTGGTCACCATATTTATTCGTAATTCTATTAACATTTTCTAGTTCTGTAAAACTTCACTGGTCACCCCGGTATATTTTCTTATGAAAATGAGCACATTATTGTTAGTAGTCTACGGGCGCCAAATATCCTAGGACGGCCCTGATTTACCACATTTATAAATAATGTTAATATTGATACATTTTCATATAATGATACATAGTTTTCAGAAAAGTATCGACTTCAAATTACTAGAGGATATATCTGATATATTTTTCTAAGATAAAATTAATATAATCCAAACCTGTCTATTTTCAATAAAAATACTATTAAATGTCATACAAGCAATACAAATTTTATATTGTCGTATCCCTTTGACATATTAAGCCAAATCCCATGTTATCACAATGTTAAATGAGGGAGCGCTTTAAGATCATGAAGAGGGTTTAAGTGTATGACATTCACTAGTGCTCTTTGCATGACAGAGAACAATCGAACGCGATATCAAAGTTAGGTCAAGTGAGATACACTGAACAATGTCGTCGATGCAGAATATTGGATTTCTAACAAAAACATCTTTGTAATTATAATTATTTTGACTAACATAGAGCCATGTGTATTTTGCATTTTATAAAATGTTGTTGCAGAACTTTAAAGTTTCAAGTTTCCAACGAAAAATTTTATTTCACAAAATTCAACCATAATTTGTAACTTAATACGTAATGCAATTAAAATTAAAATGGTTTAAACAATACACTTTTTACATCTTTGCACCATTGCACATAATGCATTACGTATATTTTACAAAATGTCTTTCCCTCCACACACAATTAACACGTACTTAATTTTTTATAATTAAAACAAATTCTTCGCAGTAAATGGATTAAGTTCGTGATGTCGGTGCATACAATGTAATGCATTAAATATGCAAATTGCATGCGTGTTACCATTCTCTGTTGAGAATGTCATCATAATACATCTAGTGTTACGAAGTATTACGTTATAAACAATTACACATCTCACGTTATTTATAATAAAAATTAACTAACCGTCAGTTAATTGCACATCGTGAAGCACAATTAAACATATTCGTTTTTATTTATCTAACGCAGTTGAAATATACATAAATGTAGGACGAGAAACTTTTTTTTGTTTGAGGTAATATTTTTATTAAAAGAAAGATAGGAAAGCAATGGAAATTTCCTCAAAAGCGCCATTTCGTAGGACTGTAGGTTTTAAATTACCAATGGAATATTGAGAAAGAGTGGGAGATATTTTACATCATTTCCAGTAAGAATAATATAGTGATTTTGCGATATTTTACGTTCTTAATTTTTATCTTTTTAATGAGCTTAACGTTTGAAACTATTCGTAAAATTAATTATTAAAAATAAATAAATTCACAACAATTTTGTAAAGAATATTATTTTATTAAGTCTGAATTATCTTAAAAGTTATAGTTTTCCATAATATCTTTAACTAAATTTTTAAACTACATATTTCTATGTTAGAGAGAGAGTCTTTACGTACAGATGCACAGACAGCAATTCGTAAAGGGAATTGAACGAGAGAATATCTTCAAATGTCAATTTATATGATGAGATTTCGTAGCAATGATTGAAATATGAAATTCAAAGTTTCCAATTTCTAACTTAACTGTTCCTATGTGAGAGATTCATATGTATAGATGCACAGACGGCAATTCGTAAAGGAAATTGAACGAGAAGAATACCTTTAGATATAAATTTATCTGTTCGTGTTTTGTGGCAAAAATCTGAATGAGAAGTAAAAGCCATGGGAATAAAATAATTGTTAAACTTTTCTAACTATTCGATAAAATTAGATTTTCAGTTGCCATCTTGTGTTGTTTGCATGACTTTTTTGTGATTTTGTGGCAAAGCACCTGAACATATGGAAATGTGGGTTAAGGACCGTATTAAATTTTCATAAAATTTCCATTGAATTGTGTTGATCGCAAAACAGAAAGACATTTTTAATCAAATCATTAAAGTTAGGTTGGGTTTAACCTTAAATCATATCCAACTTTTTCAGCCAGAATCAAAATCAACACTGTATTAAGTTTTCACAAAATGTCCCTTAAATTGCGTTGATCGAAATGCAAAGAAATTCTGAACCGACATGTTCAAACTTTAAACCGAACCCAAGTTTGACAATTTAGTTCAAAATATCTTTGTACTTTGCGATCAACTCAATTCAATGGACAAAAAATTTAATACAGTCCTTTTGATCCTGATGGACAGGAAAAGGTTTAACCTTTCCTTGAAAAAAACAAAGATCCCAAACCAAATAAATATTGGTTGGGTTCGACTGGTTTTATTATTCTGATCGGCATTTTGAGTTGGAATGGATTTAATAAATATAATTTCTCGCCAAGAAGACGAGAAAAAAAAACTGAAAATCTACCTTTGAAGAAATCCATTAAATTCAATTAGAATCTATATTTTTGTGAAGTACTCATTAATCGACGGGACTAACTGAAAGTTTAATAAAATTTTTAATTTGAGAAATAAGTACCATCAGGATTTAGCACAGACTTAGCATTAATTAAGCATTTGGAAAGCTTCATGTTCAGTTGATTTTAATTTAAAATTTTCAAGGTAATATTTTCTATTAATTTGACGTTATTTTATTTTGAAACATTCTGAAAAATGTACCAAATTTTTGATAAAATTTTAGTGAAATTTTTACAAATCGGCCAAGAAAAAATAAAATATTTACTCTTAAAGATTTAAAATTTTATCTACTGGAAAATTTATCGACAATTACAGACTGAAAATTTTTAAAATGAAATTGTTAATGCCAACCGAGATCAATGCGTTTGCGAATGGGGAGACCTACAGAGACCCTAAACAGACCACACAATCACAAGAAGGACGCTATACATGTTTCGGACACCAGCTCCCTGCAGGATACGGCGGTTCATTTGAATTTTCGATCACACAACGCCACAGGCGAGCAAGATCTGGGGTGATTCCGTGTAACCCTAAGGTAACTCTATACCAGCGGTTCCAACCACTTTTGGCCGGTTTAGCGAAACTCACAAAGAAGAGTTGGAAAACCGATTGAGAATCTCGAAATTACGGTGGGGGATCACGAGTTTGCTTCTGGATGTGTCACGGGAATTACGAGAGGAATTACTTTTAAAATTACCGATTGTGCGTGTCGGTACGTCATGGGGAAATGCAAACTGTTATTTAGTTTGTATTTAAGTTTTGATTTTATGAAAAATTGAAAATTCAGTGTTTTGTAATAAAACTATCTCTTGATAAAATTTAATTGGTTAATTAAGCTGTTTTAATAAAGAGATAACAAAAAAGATTTATTTCGGTTATTTCGTAATCAACAATTTTAATTTCAACCGAATTTTTATTTATAACGTCGTGGTTTTATATGAGAAATAAATAAATATCGTTTAATTACTTAGACCTAACTTGGTCTTAATACTGACGGAGTAATTTATTAAACTGGCAGAAGTTTACGTTTATACTTCAATATAAAAGATTATTAACCGCGACGTTCAGTCGAAAATTTCTAATTTCATTTTCTAGAGAGTTTGAAACTGACTGTAAAAGTTGTATTCAACATAAATAGATTACACTTTGTAGATAATATTTCGCCATTTAGAATGCCGCTTGTGTTACAGCATTTTATTGACGTAAATTAAAATAATGGTTGATTAAAATTAATGACAAAATTGTCGTAATAAGTCAAAACTTGAATCATTTTTAAAATTTATCTTCATATTTCGCAATTGAATTTTCTGAATGAATAACGACAAAGCGAATTAATATCTATTTGTTTATAAAAGCTTCTGCTAACTTCCGAGCGCTTCATTTATTATTTGGATTAATGCGGCTTAACGTAAATTACTTTATACATCTTCAAGTTCAACTATTAATTCTACTTTCAATATAAATAATAAAGAAGTCCTAGTCTTTCAGATTATTTTGAACTTGAACTTTGAAATTAATTAAATAACTAATTAATTATTTTGAATTTACGATTTTAATTTGTTCGTAAATCCTAATTATTTAATGTGAAAATGGAGGAAGATATAGAACAATAGTTACGCAAATTTTCAAATCGAGATTCTAAATATATTGCATAATAACGTGTAATAACATAAATTAGATTAATGGCTAGGTGATGTTTAATATACATTAAGAAACACTTGGGTCAACATCATTTTATTTCTTGAACGTAAGGTATCCATCTAAATAAATTAAGATTGTGCATTCTTTCCTTTCTACGGTTTTATTATCGTCATAAAATTAGTTTCTAATTTAATATTATGCGGCAGATGATTTTATTTCTTAATTGTAATGATCGTATTGCTCAAATGAATAATGAAATTTTTAAAAGTTGTTTTGTTGTGTAATTTTAGTTCTTATGTCTTTTTGAAATAAAAGTTCAATGTTATTTCCATATTCTATATTCCATTCCATATTTGAAAGAACATCCATAAAAATAATTCTATTTTAAAATTACCGGATTAAAATATGAAAAACTAGTGAATATTAAAAATTAAATTTTTTCTAATTAACGCCTCTACCAATGAATTTGTATACTATAATTGTGATTGTTTATAACTGTTTATTTCGCGACGATTATTTACGAAATGTTTTCAATAATTATTTTTTAATTTATTTTTTTAACTCTTTGTTTTTTACTTTTCACTTATTATTCTTCTGCTTCTTAATATTTTTCCTCTTACTAATATGTTGTGACCACGTTTTCATGTTTTCTATACATTCTATACATCAAAGCTCTGCAAAATTTAAAAAGCTCGAATTTCTAATATTTTTCATAATATACAAAATTTATATTCTAATGACGAAAATGTTATAATAAATTGACGGTAAGGATGCTACGCCGAATGAATTATTCAAAACTTGCATCATAAAATAGTTCCTTCTCGAGTAAATTCCGTGGGTTATTATTTTCAAAAGTTATAAGATAGTTGCGCTTGGAAATTACATTTCAGGGGAAATCCGCACGTTTTAAATTTTAAGAACGAAAGTGAGTTTTCCGTCTACCTTCTGACATTTGTGAGGTCGTTATATTCAGGGCGAAGGGTAGGAGTATCAAATATTCATGCAGAAGCGGCAGCCGCTGTATCGATCCGTTAGTTCCCCGTCATGCTTTCACCCCTTGTCGGTCACCTGTATCGTGTAGGTGAGCTTTTGTACGGACCATGTCAGCATTGAATTTACGTTCTATAGGCATTTTAACCTAGGATAACGTTCAGACTGGCTGTAACGTTCCCAACTGAATTCAATTCCCTTTGAATTCCACACTTTGCAAGGTGGAAAATTTTATGAATTATATTTATTGAAATAACTTTTAAATCCCACAACTTACTGTCTTTATTATGTTTTGAATATTTTCGTATCATTTTGTTATAGACATTAATTTTAAATTATACATGCTAAACCATTGGGGGGGGGGGGCTTCTCTTTTATCATTTGAAATAGAGCATACGTTTATAGACAAAACAGGAGGAAAAATATGGAGTGATTCTCGAAAAAAGAAACAAAAAAATAAATAATATGATCTAAATTTGTGCGGCTTCTATTTCATCTGGAATAAAACTAAAATATGACTTATTTGAAAAATTTCAAATTGAAGCTTTGAAATTAATTTTTACAACAAAAAAATATTATTAGATTCATTATAACTTTATTGGTCAGCATCACATTAATATAGTAATATATGGCGAAATACGTGTATTGACCAATCGGGTGTAACGACAAGTAGCATAGTAGTCCAGTCATTTGGCGCTCAAAAAGGAGGTTACCTGTGAAGTTTTAGGGTAGTTTTGAAAATTGGTATATTTATAGATTTTGACGTGCTCTTTCCGAATTTTTACTTTGCCACCTCTTTTTTTCCGGAAGTAGACGCCATATTGGAAAAATGGCGCTCCAAAACAGTTTTTCGACGATATTTCCTTTCCGACTCACTTTACGGTGAAAATAGTTATGTAATAAATTAAACTAGAGAACATTTCCTATAATTTATGTATTAACCTTTTTTTTGTGAAATCAATAGTTTCGGCGTACGAGCGCCGCAAAGTCTACCCGCAACACGCGTATTGACCAACAAATTCATTTCCACACCGCCATGAGGTAGAGTTCCTGGCGCGTTTTTTTTTAGTGGTATCCCCAGTAGGCCTAATCCACATGTGATACACTGTTGGCTAAATTTAGTGCATTCTCCTTCGCTTCGCTATCCCTGATTTTTGAAATGCTATCAATACCCACTTCTTGAGACATGTGACAGTTTATTTTCTCATCTCCGATAATTCCAGTGCTTATTGACTTGAGTTCCTTTACTTCCGCCAAATTTAAATTACGCTGTTGTGACTGGTTAATAATTGGTATGGTTTTTCAACGCGTAGTAAAATATTTTTCAAGCAAGCATTAGTCGCTCACAATACCCGTACTGACGACGAGTATCAACTCAGAAACCAACGTTGGTCTGCGGATGTAAGTGACTATGCAAGTCGAGCTCTTGTTTCAAATAAAATATTTTTCGTTGATATATG
>JAFFZR010002514.1:0-13264 GCA_018397195.1 Lethrus apterus
AGGGAATGAGATTTTCTATCCGATGAAACCACAAGTAATATAGTGTTGCATTTAAAAAAAATCACGCTAGCCATGATTGAAAAGTCTGAACTTCCAACGTTCTTATTTCACGTTTTAATGAACCGAATTGTTTCAATTTGTATTGAGGAATAAAATGCATCTTAATAAATCGAATGGTGAAAACCGCAGCTCTCTTCGCACATTAGTTCCGGAGATACTACAAATTTCCGAAAACACTGCAAGAGTCGTTTTTTTTTTTTTTAAACAAAGTCGAATAACTCCGAAACAGTGCCAGTAAGACCAAGTATGTGTTTAATAAACAGGTATTTGTTTTTTATGGACAATCCAAAAAGATAATAAAAAATTGGGTATTGCTTTTAAAATAAGAAAGTTTGTGCCGACTTCCGGTATAACCGGAAGTCGACCATCTTTGTACATATTTTTAGTTGATAGAGAAATTTGAATTATTAATGCATAGAAAGTTTCAGAACTGACTTACTATTAATAACGGAGCAATTGAACTTTCCATCTTAGTTTGTACACGCTGTATATATGTATTCAATTCCATATCAAAATATTTTAAATTGAGGAAAATTTTTTTTAAAAAAAGCTTCTCGTCGTTATTATAAAATATTGATAAAACCATTCCACCGTGTATATCTTTGGATTAAATCGAAAATATTTGATCTTAAAAGACTTTATCCGAGACGCAATAAATTGATGGTATCGTTAAGGCTTTGTAATCGTTCAAGGATGGAGAGGACGTACGAGCGGAGTTCTCTCATGTTCGAACGATCGTAGACAGCTCACGGTAACAATCAACTCCGACGGTATGAATATTAATCAGTTGTATTGAAGCCGTCATCCGTCATAAACGGTTGGGCTCTTTGTGAGAAAAAAAACGCCGCTTTTTACGCCCTGACGTCTATTTGTCAAGTAGGTGTCAACAGTGGTTATGCAAACGCACTTGACGGACAGCTTTCTTTCTCTCGTGCGTTTCCAAAGAATTCCTGCGGTACACGTCCGTCACAAAAGCGATTTCATAATTTGTCCGAAAACTCGCGTACCGTTAATGTTATAATTAAAAATTAATTACAAATAAAATTGGTTTTCTTGGGCGGTTCGTCGTGACAGTCGATCGATTTTTCTCGGAATTCGTACGATCATTAAAGCGATCGTTTAATACGAAAAAAAAATCGCCAATGATTGTGCGCTTTTTGCATTTGTTTTTTTAATGATAATCCGAAGACAAAGAGACGCATCGCTTGACGCAAACTCATAATTACGATCGTGTGAGTCGGGAAAATTAAATAAAATTGACGATCGTGAGCCCGATTCACGCACGAAATGATCAAGTAGATTGAACTTGCACGCTCGTAACCAATCGAGCGCGATGGGGACAAGGGGACATCGACGACGACGGGCACCGGCATTTTTTCGACGCAAATGGGTCCCATTACCGACAAATTTCTCGTCCTTAATTGGCCGTGTTTTAATTAGACGGCATTAATATTTCTGTTTGTATCAATTAGCACGGATTTATAATGCGGTCGGAGATTAACGAGATTTTCGATGTAATTATTACAAATCATCGGCATAAATTCGAATGCAGGGCGGTTTGTTTGTCGTCGGGAGTTTATTAATCGTCGACGTTAAACTAAGTTAAAATAAATTATTTTTTCTAAATACGGATCGGATTCATCGCTTGTGTTGGAAACAAATGAAGATCGAAACTTGAGAAGGGAAAATTATAGAATGATGGAAACACGAAATCTTTTATTTCCATTATCGGAAATAAATATTGCTATTTTTATATTTTCATTTTCCATTCTGAGGACATGTAACCATTGTTATAATTTAAAAACGTTCGCCCCGGGATACCTACTTAGGTTCCCAAACGAAAAGTTACCGTCCTGTCCCAGTCCTGTTCTCAGTAAAATCTTCGAATTAATCAATGAATTACAAATTAGGTACAGTACAGCCCATTCTACAACGAATCAGCAATTTAATAACCAAATTTAACAACCACAAACAACGTAAGAATACTTCAGCAATCTATGCAACAAAGAAATAACAACATCCGTACCAAATACCAATTTTCAGATCTTCCACTCTCCCTAATAGTACAAAACTACGTTCAACAACAAGAAGAATAATTTGACACAACAAGCTTGACCTACATTGAACGCCCACGTCCGTAGACTGACGTTGGTTTCTGGGTTGTTACCCGTCGTCAGTGCTGCTGCTGTGAGCGATCGACGCTTGTCGAGCCTGCAAGGTTATCGCCAATTCGCGGACAGGTGGAGCCGTGCCCCAGTTTCAAGAAGAATCATTTTCTTTGCATATGTTTTAAAGTAATTATTATTTCGATAACCCTTTGGTTTTGTACCAATATACAGTCCAAGTACAGTCCAAGTAAATTAATTCAAACTCATAAAAAAATCTCGATAGAATCGTCAAATCCAATAAAACCCAACACGACTCATAATTACTTAATCCAACAAAACCCAACAAAATTAACCTTCAAGTGCAATCAAGACGAATTTTCGAAGTATTTTGCGATGAAACCCAAAAGTTTTAGAAAATACCATTGAATAACTCGATGAAGCTGAAACCAAACAAAATTCAAACCGAACCCAACAGCACAAATAAAACCTAAAGTTTTAGAAAATTCTATTGGATAATTCGATGAAGCCCAAACCCAACCTAACAAAATTCAAACGGAACCCAACAACATAAACCCAAATGAAACCGAAAGTTTTAGAAAATTCTATTGCATAACTTGATGAAGCCCAAGCCCAACCTAATAAAATTCAAACCAATCCCCACACCATAAATCCAAATGAAAACTACATTTTTAGAAAATTGTATTTAATAACTCGATGGAACCTAAATCCAACCTAACAAAATTCAAACCGAATCGAACAACATAAACCCTAATGAAACATACAATTTTAGAAAATTTTGTTGAATAACTCGATAAAACCCAAAGCCAACCGAACAAAATTCAAACCGACTCCAACAACGTAAACACAAATAAAACCTAAAGAAAATTCTATTGGATAATTCGATGAAGCCCGAACCCAACTTAATAAAATTCAAAGCGAACCCAACAACATAAACCCAAATGAAACATGCAGTTTTAGAAAATTCTATTGAATAACTCGATGAAACCTAAACCCAACCTAACAACATTCAAACCGAACCCAACAACATAAACCCAAATCTACTCAATAAATCTCAGGCCAATGACATTTCGAAAAGAAAACGCAAGCTGGTTACACAATGATTTTTTTTTAAGACAAAGAAAGGTTCGCCTTTCAAGTGTGTTTATGTCTAAGTTCACAATTAAATTTCTTGAAAATTGGGTTGAGCCGTCAAGATCACAAATTCTTCGCAAATTAATCTCTTGAAGATGAGAAAAAAATGTGTCGAAACGTAAACGTAAACATACAAAAATAATTAAAAATTAAACAAAAACAACAATGTTTATCAACTTTTCCAATAAAACTACACGTTAAAATATTTTAAATCTTTGCATAAAAATGTCTTAGCGACGTGTCCGCAAATTAATTAATTTTCTGAAGAAACGTAAGTAATGATGAAATAAAAAAATTGCAAAAATTAACATAAAAAAGATATAAAGAAAAATAAAACAAAAATGTGTTAATTAGGATGGATTTTATTTTTATTTTTATTGGATTCGATTAGGTGTTATTAGGTTGGATTGGCATCCATGAAATAAATGACGAATTCTGACAAAAAAGAATTTTCAAAAACAAACATTTTGTGCATGAAACTTTTCAATATCATCATCAGTTTTGATTTTATGAATAAATTGAAGAATTGAAGACGTGACTTTGATCACAGAAATTAAAAAAGTAAAAATCACAAACTGGGAAATTTTTAATTAACACACATCTTATTGTTCCCAAAATAAACAGAATAAAATATAAATAAATTAAAATGTACATAAAGGACTTGACAAGATTCTTTAAAAAAATAATAATGATGAGAAATTCCACGATTTTATGACGGTTTGAAGCAGAATGTTATAAAACATATCCTCAACGATTAGATTAATAATAATAAAAATTTCCTTTATTGCTCCAAAAACAAAACAAAAAATAGACACATACTTCCATACATATACATACATCACATTATGAAACGAAAAGACGCTTCTAGGAACAACCTCTAGGCGAGATTCAGATAATTGGCTAGTCCATCTCCGCTCTAACATCTAAGCCTCGCCAAATAATTTAATTGTAAAAATTAAAAGACGTGCATATTTTCTAAACAATTACAATTAATTACAATTAAAAATAATTGCCAAAACTGAAAAAAAATACAAAATAACGAAGAACAAATTGCAATATGTACGGTTTCCTTTAATCGAATTGGAAAATACGAAAATTATGTAACGTACAATTAATATTCTATTTTATTTGTTGGAAAATCCAAAATTTACGTCAATTTGCGTTTATAAATCAAAGTTTAATCAACTTTCCATAAAAAAAATTTCTTTTGTCCAACGGATACAGTTTCGCAATCCGAATCAATTCCGTTCGAAAAACGCGATCCATTTCAATCGCAAAATATGAAATAAAATGAAAATTTCGTGCATGAACTGATCGCAAAGAGCCATTGTGTCAAATGTAAGCGGACGATTTCAAGCTTTGACGCAATTAAGGTTCTCGAAGCGGTTCGATTCCCACACATTGTCGCAATCGCAGGACGTGCTTTGACGAATTTTCGTACCATATCGAGATGATATTTTATGAGTTTTATGACGATTGTGTAATCTATAGAAATGATGATTTTTTGTGTGTTGTCGTGACAAAAATCTAAAATAAAATTAAAGCGTAAAATTTTAACAGTCTAACAGGTCTAAATTTGTAATTTGAAGAAGAAATGTTTCTTTGAGGAGCTTAGCATTTATTACACAGGCGCATACAGACAATTTCAAAATTTTAAAATGTTTTATATTAAAGATCTACGTCTTATTTTCAAAGAATATAATTCTTGTCTCTAAAGAAAGTTTTGAAATTTCGATGTGCAAACAGTAAATTTTTAATATTTTGTTTGGAAATCGTTACTTAATTTCGTGATTTCTAGTCACAATTTTATTTAATTTTTCAATTAACTACTAGCAAAGTTTTGTTTTATTTTCGTTCATTTTTTTTAAATTTATAGTTTTTGAGGACCAAATCAAAGCGAACCCAGCTCTAGTCTATAACAACCAAGACTGAAAAATATTTTAGTTTTCAATGTGCAAATTTTTAAGGTTTTTTTCGAAATCGTTACTAAATTTCGTAATTTGTACTCACAATTTTTATTTAATTTTTCATTTAGCAACTAGTAAAGATTGTTTAGTGTTATTTTCGTGAATTTTAATTTGTTGTAATTTACTGTTTTTTATTTGTTGATCAAAATTCTCGCCATTTTATTTCGATTGACAGCCAAACCCTATGCCAACCCAGCTCTTGTCTGTAAAAACCAAGATGGAAAAATCTTTGAATTTTCAATGTGCAAATTTTTATGATTAATTTGTTTTGAAATCGTTACTAAATTTCGCAGTTTGTACAATTTTTATTTAATTTTTTCAATTAACAATTAGCAAAGTTTGCTTAGATGTTTTCGTGAATTATTTTTGTTTATTTATTGTTTTTTTTTTTTTTTTTTTTTTTATCAAAGCTCTCTCCATTTTATTGATTGAAAGCTAAATCCCAGGCCAACCCAACTCGATCATAATTTTTGGTTATTTATTAAAGATTTCTAAAATCAAATTCTGAAAATACTGAAACTCCTGATGGCAATCGTAATTAATTTTTTCAAATTTCTTTTCAGACGTGACTTTTACATGGAAATTCAAATATATAGGTATAAGATTTTACATAAAACACACATAAAACAAATTTCTAATACGATTTCTTTAAAAAGTTACAATGTTTGAAACAAAATCCACGAAAACGTAACGAGCTTTTTCATTTCAACATCATAACAAATTTTGAAATCGTGTAATACCTAATACAGTTATATATTCTACACTAAGGAGGTTTTCGTAATTTTAGAATTTTTTAAAAATGATGATTTTAAGCATGAATTCTACTTTTCAGTAATTCAGTAATTCAACTTTATTTTGGAAATATTCGTCAAATTTATACAAAAACTAACGAAATCGTCATTATGTATCATGAAATGTGTTGAATTTTGTGGTAAATTTCCTGTCTATTATTGTGACTTTTCCAATGGAATTTACTGACAATTAACTGTGTGGAAACAAAACGTATTCAAGCTCGAGCTTTCGGGGTTTTTTATACTAAAATACTGAACGATCCCGTTGGAAATTTAACATTTTGTTGTTGGAGTTGCAGTTTTCCGTGATTTCCAATTTATGTTTAAAAAAATGTAAAATTCGCTATAAATCTATAAAAAAAAGCTCTAACTGCGATTTCATATAAAATTCAATTCTAATAAATATTATGACTATTTGTTGCCATAAAAGCTTGTATTTTCGCAATTTTTTGTTTGTTGGATGTCTTGTACAAAAAAATTAAATTAAAATTTGCATCTGTATTTTTTCTTAAAAAGCTCGAATTTGTAAAGTTTTATGAAGATCCAATTTGAAAAAAAAAATTCTATTAGAAATAATTGGAAAAAGTACAGTTTTACAATTAGTTAAAGACCTGCATCAAGATTTAAAGATACATTTTGTTTCTTAAAAAGCTCGTGTTAGGACTCATAACTTATGAGATTAGCAAAAATCAAATTTTGAAAATACTGACGAAAAAAGCATCGTTTTTTGTGGTTAAAAAATATTTATTTATTTAAAGAAACTGAACTTCTATTAGAATTTATGGAAAAAGCTCTTGTCTACAATTTCGTCCCAAAATCATAATGAACTTTAGAAAATGTGCTTAAAACAGACTTGCAACATCAAATACTTGGGTATTTTTATTTTAAGTTCTTTTGGGAATTTTGTGCATGGATTTGTGCACCAACTTTGTAACTTTTCGAATCAAAATTTTCGAAAATCCCCCTAATGAAAGTTCGCAGTAGAGTTGCAATAATGCAACAATAACGCAACTGTACCTGCCATTTGCGGAGATAAAATTGTTTAAATATGATACTGTAAGCGTAACCACGTGTTTTAAGTCATTTTTATCGGCGCAAGACGAGAACCTTTCCACAATAAAATGGCGTCGCATGGGAATTTTCACGCGAACGCGATTTTTTCCCAAATAAACTCAATCAATCGAACAAAAAGCAATTTACTCACCGAAACGAACAATTCGTGCAAGTATCGTGAACCAAACACCATAGAGAATCACAGCTCGCTCGGATTTACAAACGGCGAAAAAAAAAACAAACGAAAAACTAACAAAAAATCACGCACTGAAAGTGTCACATCACATCGAAAACACTGCGCCACGACGAGTCATGTGCGTTGAGATACGCGTTAAGGGTGACAGACGTACCAACCCAACGAGCGTCGGGTTCAGACTGATCTGTGAGTGCGGGTCGCCGCTTCGGAGTGGTAAACACTGGCCGGTGATTCGTTAAAAACAGTTCTGCCTCCACAAGGCACTCAGGTCCCCACCTCCAAAACTACTTCATTTAGAAGTTAGTACACTTTCGGGGTATCCGAGTTTGCCGCTGTTGAATACGCAACATATTTCCTGTTTTCGGTGTGGCGACGACGACTTGCCAAAAACTCGATGCGGGCGCTTTTCGGGGGCGAGCTTTCTTCGTTCCGGAATTGTTTTCCGGTCGAGTTTGGATTTTTTACGACGATAATACGTTTTCTCCTACATTCTCATTTAATTTAATACAGAATCTGATTATTAAAAATTTTAATAAATGGACTCGCATTGAATATTTTTTTTAATTGTCATCGGGTTTTGTAATTTTTAGGCTTGGATGAATATTTGTCTTATAATCGCCACACAATTATGGACAAATCACATTAATACAAAAACATTAACCGTTTAATAAAAATTGATTTTTTTATTTTCTCACACAAAGCTTCATATTAAACTTTTTTTTAATTTAACTTAAAATATTTATTCTCCACACAAGAGAATTATATTTGCGTTATTGTCGCATTGTTGCCTAAATGTAGGATTTTTAAAAAAAAAATTGTATCCAAAAATTTTTCTCATTTTGGGCACAATTTTATATAAGCTTCTTCGATATACCAGATTTATTTAAAAACAAACGAAAATCGCAAATCTTGCCCTTTTTAATCATAAACATCTTGCAAGAATGAAATAACAATTTTTCCTAAAAATCTCATTTGTAAAGCTTTTAAGACAAAAAATTGATAACGGTGTATTTTAGTATTTTCCAGCATTTTATTTTATGTTATTGCCAAGATTGTATGTTTTTTTTACAAACAGTGAAATCTTGAAGCATTCATTTTCCCGTATTTTTTTAAGGTTTTTGTTGCAGAATCATTTCTGAATTTCGTAATTTTTAGTCATAAATTCTATTTAATTTTTAATTAGCAACCAGAAAAGTTTTTTAGTATCATTTTCGTGAATTAATTTTTTAAATTTGTTGGATCAAAGCTTTCGCCATTTTATTGACTGACGGACAAATCCCAGGCCAAACCAGCTCTCGTCTCTAAAAATTAAGATGGAAAATTTTTTTAATATTTGTTTCGAAATCGTCTCTAAATTTCATAATTTGTAGCCACAAATTCTATTTAATTTTTGAATTAACAATAATGTTTTTTAGTATTATTTTCATAAATTATGTTTTTTTTAATTCATTGATTTTTTATTTGTTGGATCCAAACTCTCGCCATTTTATTTTGATTGACAACCAAAACCCAGGCGAACCCAGCTGTTGTCTCTAAAAACTAAGATAGAAAAATCTATGAATTTTCAATATGCAAATTTTTGAGATTTTTGTTTCTAAATCGTTGCTTGCTTTCGTAATTTGTAATCACAAATTCTATTTAATTTTTGAATTAACAATAAAGTTTTTTAGTATTATTTTCTTGAATTATTATTTTTTTTTGAATTCATTGATTTTTTATTTGTTGGATCCAAACTCTCGCCATTTTATTTTGATTGACAATCAAATCCCAGGCGAAAACAGCTGTTGTCTCTAAAAACCAAAATGGAAAAATCTTCGAATTTTCAATGTGAAAAAAATTGGGTTGGGTTGGGTTGGGTTGATTTGGGTTGGGTTGGGTTGGGAGTTGATTACTTCTAATTTCGTCAAAAATATGTTGTTATCTATGTTTTTTAAAAGAATTTGTAAACGTTTGAAGTTTGAATAGTAATTTAAATTTTAATATTTTTAAAATTACGATTTTTAATAAAACGCTTTATGAACGTTCAAAAAATGAAAAATTAACAAACTCAAAAGCTAATGTTATATACGAGCTTTTTGCATTAAAAAAAATAGCAAGTTTAACTTTTTTCAAAGAGTTCACACATCCGTCATTTTTTACACAAATTTGTATTTTCCAAAAATGGATTTAAAAAAAAATTGCAAAAACTTTCTAAAAAAATCTGAATACCTCAATAGTTATCATAAACCACGTGATAAAATTATACTTATCTTTTACTCGTGAGCAAGCACCTAGTAAAAAACGTGAAATGTAATAAAATATATTTATTACGACACACAAGTTTATAAAATATATAAAAATTTGCGAAACTCATTTTTATATTTTATCGCTATATTTGTGTGTCGTAATAAATAAATTTTATTACATTTCACGTTTTTTACTGGTTACTTGTTCACGAGTATTCAAGCAATTAAAGCCAAGAATTAGACATTAATGATGAAATTATAAACGTTGTTATCAAAAAATATTCGCAATCGTCGAATGTTTCTAACATTGAGCATTAAAAAAGTAGATTTTTTTATTTAATTTAATTTTTTTGTTATTCATTACGTAAAATTTATACGAAAAAAATTTATTTAAAAAAAAAATCGAAGTTACAAAAAAATTATTTTGCGCAAAGTTGAATTTTGTGTGTCTTTAACCCCAAACCCCAAACAATTTTTCAATAATTTACTAAATTCGAAATCGAAAAATATAATTTTGGATTCCGCTCGTTATGATTTTTCTTCAAAATGAAAATTCAATTTTTCAAAAGTCGAAGGCACCAATCGATTATTTCAAGAAAAACAAAATAAACGGTTATTTTAAATCCAAAATTAGGGAAGATTCCCTGTTTGTTAAGAAATTATGTTGATAAAAGTACGTAGAATAGGCGAAATGAAAACACGTCAGTATGGTGTGCCGCAAGGGTCTATAATTGGATCCCATTTTGTTTGTAATTTATATACAAAAAAATTAAAGTTATGGGACGTCAATATATCGATTATACAAGGGTTGTTAACTATTTTACTTGTAAATTATTAATAATAAATTAAAGAAAAAAACCTGCATATATTTAATCTAAAGGGAGACAAATTGACAGTATACAAATATGTGTAAAATTAGTGTCAAATTCTTGATTGAATGTGGTTGAAATTATACTTATCTTTTATTCTTGAGCAATCAAAATTACTAATTTTAGTAATAAATGTATTTTATTACAATTACGAGTTTTATTGGTTGATTGCTCAAAAATAAAAGATAAGTATAGTATGTGTAAAGACGTGTACATAAAAAGTCTGACAAAATCAGGCGTCAACTATAAATTTATAAAACTAAAAAAAAAATATTTAAATTTTCCATATTATTAAATATTGAATCTAAGCAATAAATTGTAAAAATTTTAATTAATCCTTTCTCATTGGATTTCATTGCGACATTAATCGTTCAAAAAGATAATTTAGATGTTATCCGTCTTTGATTTACCGGCGTCATTAATACACGCTTAAAAAAAAAAAAAAAAACAAGACGACGACGTATCGGATTTATCGCGCGTTTGGCAATAAAACGAAAAAAGGAAGCGGTAAATAACAATCAAAGACGGCGTGCGTTTTCTTCTGTGGAAAGGCGCGCGCGCGTTCGAATTTCGAATTTCTCTCGGAGCGCAAAAACATCGCTTACGAAAAAGATTAAAGGCGATCGGGGGCCACTCTTTTATTTGTTTAATCTCGGGACGGCGTTCCTATTTTTTTTTAATAACATCACCCGACACAGCACTATTTTTTCGAGATCGTTATACAAAAGAACCGATAATGTCTTCATAGTTAAAATGCAATTAATAATCGGTTCACATTCGCCGTTGTTGTAATAATACGACGTGGAGCGAGATCACGATTTTCGAAAATTAAATCGTCATCTTCGTCTCATAAATTACCACGCGGAGACGTACGATTACTTAATGTTTGTTGCTTTTATTCACATAAATGTAATTTATTTTTTCTCATGGAGGTTTCGTTGAATTGAAATTTACCGTTCCGCATCGGTACGGAGATTATCGCAATGAAAATAAATTTGCGTAACTTGAATTTGTAAGGATGAGCGTACAGGACCCGGGGTGATAAAATACCCTCATGAGGACGTACGTGGCCGATTTCATTGTCAGCTGCTGCGGGGACAGCTGTACGTCTTAAGTCACTCACCGTAAAGGTAACAAGATGACTAGGGGGTAGGTACGCATAATTTCAAATCTCTTTTTTTAAGTATAAAATTGAAATCTCAACGTTCTTATTTATGTAACTAATTGACGAAGAGGATACTTGTTGAAACTCAATTTTTTAAAATAAAAAATAATAAAATTCCAAGGTTTCAAATGATTTATTTATGTGAAATTTGTATTTTATCGTAAAATTTTTCAAAATAAAATCTTGATTCGAATCTCAATCATTTTTTATGCGACACATAATATTAACAACTTTAAAAATTTATCAAACACGTCGTGTACATCATGCAACATAACTCAAGGTACAACAATGGGTTTTAATGTAAGGGGTGGACGTTGTGTGGTGTTTGATATCTTAAAAAATGAGTAACAGCTGCAGAACTATCGCACGGCGTTTACAGGGTGGGAAAATTGTCCCATGGGTATTTCCCTCGATGTTTTCGTTGATCGCGCACCTTCGCATCGATTTGTACGCAATCCGTTTTGAAACGTGCTTAATGGTTAGAATCGGGCACTAGGGTGCGTCTTTTCTTATTGGATTTTGCGGTAAACATCTGTAGTTTAGAAATTATTATTATTATGATTATTAGGTACTTTTCATTTTATATATGTATTTTTTGTGTTTTGGTAAAATTTTAACATACGTCTCTATTAGACATTGTCTGCTGGGATAAAAAAATATTATTAGATATTATTATTATTTTTATACTTTATACACAGAATCCACACGCGAACTATACAAGAACTTGGACTTTTTAACAGAACAAATTTCCGTAATAACCAGTTTAAACCAAACTTAATATACAATTTTTGGGATTTTCAACGTCAATTGTGCATTTTTTTTTTTTTTTTGTAAAATCGCGATAAATTGAGCCATAATTCGCGTCGAACGAAACGGAGATGAGAAAATTAATTTAAATCTTCCATTTTCGCTTCAAATGCATTTTCACATTTTCCTAAAAATTTTTTTTCAAATCGCAACATGCACTTGTGACGCGATTTTCCAATGGGAAATTGTCTCCTCTTTTCAACGGTATGAGATACATAGGGTATATTTCATTCTTTTTGCAAAAAATTTTGCATTTGTTCACAAATCCAGCCAGCCAGCGTTTTATGTCAAAGACAAAAGAATTTTCAACGTCACTTGTGCATTTTTTTTATATAGTGGACTTAAACAAAATATTACATCGAAAAAATTGTCAGTATAAGTCGGTACCGCAAGTTATTCCGCGCAGGTTTAATTATGAATTGATCGATTTCGAATGCGGTTATTTTTTTTATATGATTGGCCAATTGGCTTGATTCCAAAAGCTATAAATCAAAAATTATATTATGTAGGAACATTTTCTGTTGCCATGTATAATTTTAAAATCATTTTATTGTCGTTTAGTTTAATAAATATCGAGATAAATTATAATCTCGATATTTATTTTATTCGTTTTTAAGATATTTTAATTAAATCCTTGATGTATTATTTTCATCCACATGCCAGGAATTTAAAATATTAAATTATGGAAAGTAAAATTTTGTATGGTTCCTTTTTTAAAATAGTTAATGGAATATTTAATAATAAAAGTTCTTCTAAATAAAAATGCCATTAAAATTGCTTAGAAATATTGTACTTTTGGTAAAAGAAACTTATAAAGTTGCTTTTTCAACTGTGGACATTTTTATTATTTGAGAAACAAAAAACTTTTTTG
>JAFFZR010002518.1:0-12885 GCA_018397195.1 Lethrus apterus
ACCTAAAAATACGCTAAAAATTTCCGACTTTTTCCGTGGATTTTCCAAAAATTTTCTTTCATACAAACCTTGTCCTGACAATTACGAACGCAACAAAAAAAAAATCAGCCAAATCGGTCGAGCCGTTCTCAAGTGATGCTCCGTCGGACATTTTGCAAATTCATTTTTATTAATATAGATTGTCTTTTATTGGTCGATCGCTGAATACAAAGATAAGTAAAGAAAGTAATAAAAATTTCTGTTCAATCAATGAAAATAAATTTAACTCTATTTTTCATATTGCTTTTTTACGTTTTTGAAGAATATGAGAGAGAATCAAGAAAAAATCGAATAGTAAGAAAATTGCAGATATCTAAAAATGTAATGTAGACATAAGGATTAAGGCATATTTTGTTATAATCAGTTATAAATTTGGAGCAACGTTATGTTTAATTGCAGTTTGGGCAGAGACTGGTGATTTCCGGGACGCTCACTCTGGAATGTCGGGGACCGGAACAATGGACCACCCACAGTTGCCTTTCCCTGCTACTGCTAGAAGCCGAACACGTGATCGGAAAGGTAAACATATTTTCTCATTTATTTTATATGTAATACGATTTTGTAAGCAATTAACTTGCAGTGTAAATTTATATCTATATTGCTTGATCGTCTGTATAAAGCTGGATCTTTTTCTATGCGCACATGAAATTATCACGTTCGAAAATATTTGTCAAACAAAATGTCAATAAGGACACAAAGAGAAAAATTTAGTATAGAAATGGATTACCAAAATATTTGGTTACAAGAAAAGTTAATCTATTTACAAATATGTGGACGGCGAAATCATTTGCTAAGATTGTTGTAAGAGAAAAACACGCTCCAAATTACCCAAAATAATGCGCCAGTTCATATGCATAACAAGAAAATGTAATTATAATAATAACGCCATTTTTATGAAATATTTTATTTATACCAACTTTTTTTTTTTTTCTTTTTTTGAGCGTGCAACCAATTAAAACGCAAGTTGTGTAATAAAATATATTTATTACAACACACCAAATATAATAAATATAAAAATGTGTTTCGTAATCTTTATCAAGCAATAAATATATTTGACATTTGTTATATTTTAAAAAAAAATAATAAAAATATTTAAAAAAAAAAATATAACAAATGTCAAATATATTTATTGCTTGATAAAGATTACGAAACACATTTTTATATTTATTATATTTGGTGTGTTGTAATAAATATATTTCATTACACAACTTGCGTTTTAATTGGTTGCACGCTCAAGAAAAGAAAAAAAAAAAAGATAAGTATTCTATCAACCAAGAATTTGACACTAATTTATACCAACAAATCTGCTTAGAATGCAATGGTAGCAAAGCAAGGCAACGTTTGCTAAAACAACAATATGGCTTTTGCTGTTGCCTTGTAGTTATAATGTACCTACATTCACTGAGATGTTTTATATACTTAATACAAAAAATACTATAAATTTCAAAAAAGATGAAGCTCACTTTATAATAATAATATGTATTATCACCTGATTCTTATGGATTGAAAATGCATTTCGCAGCTAAGTGCTTCTATTCTGTTAATGATTACTTTACAGAAAGACATTTCCAACTTTGTATTAACTTATATTAACTACATTATATTTTTTACTGTATCTTGTAATTGTTTGTTTTATATTTTATATTTGTTTTAATGTTAAGATGTCTATATCGTCAGATGGATTGGTAGACGGGGAGCTAAAGAGTGGCCCTCTAGGTCACCAGATCTCACACCGTTATACTACTTTTTGTGGGGATATTTAAAAAGCAAAGTGTATCGAAATCGTCCTCAAAATTTAGATAATCTAAAAGAAGGTATTAGAAGAGAAATTAGGGCAATAACACCTGCTGTCCTGCACAATGTCCGACCAGACTTTGTCTATCGTCTTGCCTACTGCCAAGAGATGAACGGTGGCCATTTCGAACACTAATAATTTATCATGATGGGGACAAATATTTTTTAAATTTTGTTATAAAACCCCTACAACATGTTATGCTGTCAAAAAGAGAATTTTTGGATCTACCCGAAAATGTCATAAAAAAAGTGAAATCCAGTAGGCCATGAAAATGAAGTCGCAAAAGAAAATTTTTACCGTCACATAATGACTTACAAAATCGCTATACCCCTTGAAGGATTTTTCTGTAAAACCTCTATGTTAGCTGTAAATGAATTTATGCGTTACTTTTGACGCGCATTGTATATCTGATAAGTTACTACTATCGATTCATTTTTTAATAAAGTAATTAACAAAAGAATTCATAAATTATACAATAACAATTCAGATAAAATAAATAATAATAATGATTTAAAATATGCTTCTTTTCCATGTACCTACATATAAAAGGATTATTTCAAGGAATTAAATACATTTTAAAAGCATATAATATTATACTTGCACATAAAAACACTAACACAGCAAATAAATTTTTTACTCAATTAAAAAGCACAAAGATAAACAAGATAAACAAACACATATAATATTTGTAAAATTCATTGTTCAAATTGTCCTAGAACATACATAGGACAAACAAAACAACGTTTAAAAAAACGTATATACACCCATAAATAACACTAGAACAGCATACCACATAATCAAAGCACACTAAAGATACTGGACAAATTTAATTTTAAAGACGTGGAAATTATTGACAAAGAAATTAATTACATTAAAAAAAGATTAGTTTTGAAAAAGACGGTAATATTATAAATTGTAAAAGTGACATTTCAAATTTAAGCAAAATTTACAACAATTTAATTGTTTAATTATCTAATTTAGTTATATAATTGTTGTTGAAATGGGAATTAGGTATGTATTTTTAATATTTTACATAATTTCAATTGTCCATTTTTGATTCATTATTGAAATAACTTATTATATTTGAAATGATATTTTTAATTTACATTTATATTTTTATTTTATTAATATATTGTTTTAAAATTAAACTTAATAATGGTCGAAATACTCGGTTAGGTTTTTTCCACGATTTTCCTAACCTTACAGAAATAGAAGTCGTAACGTGGGACGCAATAGGGCTTATGGATTGTAAAGTTTGACTCATTAATTATATTTTTATTAATTATTTCAACCATTTAAACTAACTGGAACAAATTTATAATAAACTATGATTTTAAAAATATTTCCATAGTGTGTGCGTGTGCATGAAAAAGTCTTAATAAAAACGTCCACTATGATTTAATTGAAGTATTCCATTTTCTAGGTCGATTGTCCCAAATACTATACTTTTTCTACAAACACACGTATTCTGCGACCACACAATAAATTAAATAAATACAATAAGTTTATAAAAGAATGTGGTTAAAAGGTGGACAATTATTATCCAAACAATTTTCTAATTTCACCTGTTCGAAATTATACTTATCTTTTATTCTTGAGCAATCAACCAATAAAAACTATATAAAAATATGGAAATTATTGATAAAGAAACAAATTACAAAAAAAGATTAGTTTTAGAAATGATTAATAATATTAAAAAAGACAATATTAGGATAAATTTTAATAGTGACACTGCAAATTTAAGTAAAATTTATAACAATTTAATGATTTGATTATCTACATCTAACCAAAATTATTTAATTTATAATTTAGTTATATAATTGCTGAAATGGGAATTACGTGTTTTAAATATTTTACATAATTTCAGTTGTCCATTATTGACTTACTATTAAAATAATTTATTATATTTTAATTTTTAATGATGTAATTTATATTTTTTACGTTTTATATATTTATTTTTATAAATATAATAAATTGTTTTAAAACTATTTAATGAGGTCGTTAGGGATTGTAAAATCTGATTCATCAATTAGACTTTTAATTTATTTTAACCATTTGAACTAACTGATGGAACAAGTTTATAGTAAACTATGTTTTTGAATTATTTGCCCAAGAGTGAACTTCAGTTCTAATAAACTTGAAACGCCATTCATTCTTCAGACCATAAGAGTTTCTTTGAGCCAATATTTCGCATAAAAGTATGCCATATTTTTATACATATCAAAACATACAGAGCGGTACACAAAAAACGGACAGAGCTGTAGTATCGTTATTAGTCGTCCGATTTTTAAAATTCAAAAACCGCATTGAATTGTTCAAAGCCCGCTATAACCTGGCAGTAAATAATATGTTTTATTTTGAAGTGTCCCTGAGCAACGATTGTTAAATTTTTTTTTTTTTAATGGCGACATAACTTTTTTTTGTTTTTTTTTCGAATTCGACTAAAATGTGATCAGTGTGATCACTGTGAAATGCAATTAAGTAAGCCACGAAGCGAGGTACCCTCGCCGTTATAGATGAACAATGGGGATATCTGAAAGATAATGTGTATTTAACACTACCTGAAAATGTAGAAGACTTGAGACGTCGAATCGTCCAGGCGCGGCGTGCCGTGTAATTCCTCGAATACATTTAAATAATGCAACTTCGAGCATATCTAAGAGATGCGAGCTTATGTATTGAACAAAATGGCTATCAATTTAAACAACTATTATAAAATTAATAAATTGATATATTATTATGAGTTTTTTTGAAAATTATAATTTTTTTTTACTAATTGTTGATGTGTTATTATTTGTTGCTTCCTACAATGTTAGCGTTCTTGGAAAGCAAAAGACACTTGACATTTGTTGTTCATCTGTAACGGGTAGGTACTTCGTTTCATGGCGTACTTAATTGTATTTAACTGTCATCATATTTTAATTGATTTTTACCGCTAGGAATCAAGCAAAATATGATTTTATTATATCGCTTGTGTTCAGAAAAAAAGTCGAATTCGAAACAAATTAAAAAAAAGTTATGTTGCCATTTAAAAAAAAAGTTGACAATCGTTGCTCAGGGGCACTTCAAAATAAAACATATTACTTACTGCCAGATGATAGCGGGCTTTGAACAATTCAATGCGGTTTTTGAATTTTGAAAATCGGATGACTAATAACGATACTACAGCTCTGTCCGTTTTTCATGCACCGCTCTGTATATTGGATAATAATTATTAATATTACTGATTGATTTTTTACTTAAATGTTACATTCAAATTTCAACACAACTATGCAGTCCTTGGTGTTTTTTTTATCGTGGTCAAATATGCAATATTACATACAAAAAAAATACAAAAATTGAGTTTAATTCCATTATTTTTCAAAATAAACCAGTCAATTTATATATCGTTAAAACCAGAAAAAGAATAATACTTTTTACTCATGGCACATAATTTGTATTTAAAATAACGTTAAGTTTTGATTTTTTGTTAATAACTCGGAAACTTTTTAATAATAATTCACATATTTTAATATAATATAATTTGGTATTTGTACAGTTCGCTGATGAAAATTTTCTTTGATCCAGTCTAAACAAAATAAACCAAAAAATATCATCCAGGGCGTTTAAAATCGTACCGATCTCGTTCCTGTTTGAGAAACTGATTAAAAATTCTGGCGGTAAGCTCCGGAAAGTGTTCGGAAAACCCAATCGAAAGATTTCGCAATTATTTTTCCCGTCTTTTGTGCCGTAACATAGGAACCGATTTTGCACGATTTTACCGTGGATTTTGTACATCAAACAGAGAACTTAGCAGAAACCTATGTATGTACTAGCTTGATATTTTATTCCGGTAGAAGTTTTACATCAGGACGTATAATGCTCTTCGCCTGAAATTGATTTCATTTTTATAATTTGTAAATGTTTTCGATTAAAGAATCTTATTCGTATTTATATCAAAATTGAAAATCGATAAGTTTTATAGACTAATTGAAATTGAATTATACAGATAATGATTATTAATACGCACAAATAATCGATTTAAAGTCAAAGTAAAAGCATTTGCTACACATATAATTTAAATATGTACCACTGCATGGTTGAAAGAAAATATTTTGTTGCATAATCACTATAACACAACCCGCTCATGATGAAAACAAATATTTAAAACCTATAAATTACTTACGTTGTCGACATTATTTATTTTAGAATGAGCACTCTTTGTTGAAAGTCATTATGAAGAATTGTTTAAAAAGCATGAACTTGAATATGCTCGCAGCACTTGGGGGATGGGATAGGTACTATATTCATATCTCCTGCAACCAAAAACACACTTAGGTAAAATTCAAAGGAGCACATATGAGTATTTGAAAATATTTAACCACAATCCAGCGGAATCCAGCGGAAGCATAATATCGAAAAGTTTAAGCCTAAATTAAAGGTGTATCTTACTGAAAGGGCATTTTATTGTGTTGACGAGTTCTTCTCGGAACGAATTATATGTGTATTTTAATGTATTTATCTTAATGTATTCTGTGCATATTTCTGGAATTATGGAATAAAAAAAAAATAATTATTATTATTATTATTATTATTAAAAAATTATATTAATTATGATACAAAAGGTATTATTAAACAATATAAAATGTAACGAAGTTTATTAGAAGAATAAAACCGTGTTAAACTTGTTTGCGAAATGTAATAATGCTCTCCAGCATTTGTTTGTTCATAAAAATGTTTTTCTGACTAAAATTGTTCGAAGTACTTTAATGCTCGAAAAGTTACTTTAAGTCATCTGTAGGCGCTTGATGAATCATGATAAATAAGTAAAAATTAGAACATTTGGTATTATATTGGTATATATTATGTGTGAATAACAAAAGAAATAGATTAAATATTCTAGAAAATTTGAATATGAAAATGGGCAAAATATTAGTGAAATATATTATTATCAATCTTGGCAAACATATTACCACAGATTACGAGAGGACTTGCCCCGCACGCGAGACATATTTGAACATCTTTTTCTGTTCCGTATTTGGCCGACCAAATGCAGGGGATACTAAATGCGGCACTCTCTTTTCATGCTTTCCCGAACATGTAAAACGGTATTCAGGTTATATTGTCTTCTTTGTAATCAAATAACGCATATATTATTCTAGAAGAGGTTTACAAGTTTGTAAACATAATTGTTTGATAAATTCCTGTCAACAGTGTTTAAAAATTGTAAAGCACAGCTGCTCTCAAATCAACAATAATATTTATTATATACTTACTTAATCTTCTTTACTTTGTCTTGTTTTTATTTTTGTCTGATGTTCCGTGTTTTCCTACTTTGCTTTTCTCTTCTCTGCTGCTTTTCTTACCTCCTCTCTTGGCGTTTTTTTTTTTTTTGAACATTTTTCTATTTCTACTTTCTGTTGCCATTTATTCTATTTACATGCCCGAACCACCTTATCTGTCCTTCTTGTTTTATATTGCTCAGTGATTTTACTTTCTCTCTGCACCTAATTTTGACAATTTTTGGTTGGTCCTCTGTTTTCCTTTCGAATCTTTATTGTTTTTCTGTATTTGTCCATGTTTTTGAAGCTTCTATTTTTACTGATGTTGCTCGTTTTAAATGTACTTGAGCATTAATCTCTTTGGATATTTCCTTTTTTGGCGAGGAAAATATTCATTCTTGTATTAAGCAATCTAACTGTCGCTGCTATCATTTTATTAATGCCTTCATTTTTTTTTGTGTTAGCATTGTTTGTTCTTTCTCCTCTCGTTCTAGTTTAACTGATTGTTTTCTTCATTATTTTCTGTTTTTCCTTGCTGATTTTCATATTTATATTTCTTAGCTTCTGTCAAGTTCTTTTTATTATACCTATCCTCGTTACTATTTGCATTTTCCATTACTCAATATTGCATTATTTTTGGCTTTTCTTGGCCGTTTTTATTGCTACGATTGAAACTAGGAAGAACATGAGGGTGTAATTATTATATTAATTACTAATCTGACAATATTATAAAATCACTTCATTTTTAGAAGGTTTCCGATAATTAACGATGATTTGCAATGTGTTGCAAAAAATGATTTAAATGTTTCCGAAAAATGATTGAGAATGAAAACAAAAAGAATTGGAAAGTGAGAAATAACAATGAATCCAAAAATAAGGTTTGAATAGTGCTAACACAAAGCATCGGTGTAAATGCCGGAACTACAGATTGTGTTTTATGAACCAATTTGGAAACCAGTTAAAATTGTTGTTAAGCCTTTACTTTTAATATTTCCATCTTTAAGCATTCACATTTCTAATTTTACGCGCTGGCAGATGTTACAAATAAATTAGTAGGGCAATTTTTATAAATACAAATTTATGGTGCGCGTCAAATAAATAACGGTTTAATTGCTCGACAAACTGAAATTAATTGTTTTAGATGGTGCATAAATTTTACATTTTATTTTACGTAAAAGATCTGTTCAAATTAGTGGAAGTGAATTTAAAAATGATCTGTAAGTTTTCGGTTTAAAATAAATTAGTATGAAAGTATTTGAAATATGTATATGCATAATATAAAATGTGTCGGCAGTATTTATTGTAACGTGTATGCTGTTAAAATTACAACTATTTAGTTAATTCAATAGCCTACGGTTAAGGTAATTTGACTAAATAACACCACATTATGTTTCAAATTTCATTTGAGAAATTTTGTAGAATTTGTTCTCATAAAATAAATAAAACAAACAAAACATATAGAGGACAAGTTTCCCGGCGACCGACGCGCGACTCGACACAAGAAAATTTGTTCATTGTAGTGTGAAACTATTGTATCTGAAAAAAAATGATTTAAAAAAAGTGGGGATGACGATGAGACTAATGGAACTGACACGGCTCCAGAAGTTAATTAAACTACATATAAATTACAACAAAACAAATATACGCAGAAACAAATACATCAACACTATTCCATTTTAAAGTACATATACAGGGCTCCGTTCTTCGATTTCTCATTTCCTGTTACACTTATGGCCGTTTGCACCTGCAACGATTAAATGTTAAACGAAAATTAAATCGTTAAACTATTTGCGCTAGTCTGTAACTGCCAGTTAAATTGGCTCTAAACTAAACCCTACTTGTTCCACGGTTTAACTTGTATTTAACAGTAAAGTGTCATTTTTGAAAAGACAGAATGAGACGGTACAACGACTTCAGTAATTAACTTTAATCGGCCATTAGAGATTTCGACCAAAGGCAGTGTTTAACTAGAGATAAATGAGCATTTCAAGAAATTATTTTTGAATATACGGAATGTCCCGAAAAAGCTCTGTGTGGCCACGTGCCATTTTTTAAAATGGGACACGTAGTATCTGTTTGCATAGTTCGAAATGTTATCTATTGATAGCAAATGTTTTTTTGAATTTGATTCATTCATTCCGCCGCAATTAGCGATTACTTCAAAAATTTTAATTTTACGTACTAACTTTAAAGAAACCGCTGCGGCTATAAATGTTAAATTTAAGAGTAATTATTTGGCATATCTTTTAGCAAGGGTTGACGGATGCTTCAGATAAAGTGTTGTGTTATTGCAATATACAGGCTGTTTAAAATTCAGTACGACATTACGAGACATTCGTCTTCAATTTTCTCATTTTTTCAAATGGATCACCCTGTATATTTTTACATGAATATTTGTACAATTCAATTCTGAATGTTTTTTATATAACGACCATATGGCTGTCTTTAGCCGTTTACTAAAAAACAGCAAAAATGGTTAAGTACTTGTTCAAATAATTATTATTAAATAATTATTCCGACCATAATCCTAGAATAGTGAGGGTAGTGGATCGCCAGCATAAATCGTCCTTAAATATGTGAGGTGGCATTATAGGTGACACTGTAGTTGAATCTTATTTTTTTTGATAGCCATTTAAATGGTGAAGCGTACCTGCATTTTCTGAGAAACGTACTACCAAATTTTTCACAACAGTAGTGACCACTTGCCAGAGAGAGGATATGGTTGCAACATGATGGTACACCCGCTCATTATACGCATGCAGTGAGGGAACATTTAAATTTCAAGATCAAGATCACCCGATCTCACTAAAATGGACTTTTACATGTGGGTACATATAAAGGGCATTGCTTATCGGGAACTACCAACTACTGTAGAAAATATTGGGGAACGTATTCGAAATGCGTTTCAAAGTATTGCAGCCGATATACTAAGAGGAGTGGAAAATTCTTTTAAAAATCGTGTTCGTGTTTGTTTAAATAGAAATTGAAGACAGTTTTGTAAAATTAGTTATTCATACTTACAAAAGTAAATACCTTAATAATGACAGGTAATCTGATATTCTCTCTCTGGCAAGTGGCAACTGTTGTAAAAAATTTGGTAGTATGTTTCTCAGAAAATGCAGGTACGCTTCATCATTTAAAGAGCAGTCAAAGAAATAAGGACCAATTACGGTGTCATCTATAATGCACATTTAAGGACCATCTATGCTGGCGATCCACTATCCTCACTATTCTAGGATTGTGGTCGGAATAACTATTTAATAATAATTATTTGAACATGTACTTAAAGACAGTCACATGGTCGTTGTATGAAAAACCTTCGGAATTGAATTCTACAAATATTCAAGTAAAAATATACAGGTGATCCCTTTGAAGAAAATTAGAAAAATGAAGACGATTGTCTCGTAATGTCCTACTGAATTTTAAACACCCTGTATATTGCAATGACACAAAACTTCATCTGAAGCATCTGTCAACCCTTGCTACTAGATATGCCAAATAATTACGCGGTTTCTTTAAAGTTAGTACGTAAAATTAAGATTTTGGAAGTAATCGCTAATTGCGGCGGAATGCATGAATCAAATTCAAAAAAAAAGTTAGATACCTTCAAAACAATTCGACCTATGCAAACAGCTACTAGGTCTCCCATTTAAAAAAATTGCACGCGACCACACAGATCTTTTTCGGGACAGTCTGTAGTTTCAAAAATAATTTCCTGAAATGCTCATTTATCTCTAGTTAATCACTGCCTTTGGTCGAAATCTCTAAGTGTATCAGGAAATGAGAAATCAAAGAACGGAGCTCATAAGCAGGATCATGTATACATAATATCTAGAATCAGAAGAATGATATATTTTCATAATTTCCTAATGAGTAACATATGAATTTCTTTCTTTCGATGGATTGAAATATATTCAGCATTTTTAGAAAGTTTTCTCTGCAAAAAGTCGAAGCTTGCGTACTTGTGGTTTTTAACAATCATCTTTTCTTGAAGTCTTGCACGTCTAGTAACTTCCTAGCATCTCTATTCTATTTTAAATATCGACACTCCAAATACATAATACAGACTGTCCCAGGACGTTTACAACAGCCGATATCTCAAAGACGGTAAGTCTGATTTATTTCAAACTCGGAGCGTCTGCTTGAGCCTTAGGGAAGATCATTTCTGTAATACTAAACCTTCATTCCCAATTTCCACTTCTCAGCAACAAATATTGAATTACGAAATTTAAATGGAACACTATGTATATTGTATCATTTTTTGAAAATTCACATTAAAACAAATTCAATAATTCAAAAGGCTCATATCAACACTTAAAAATATTCGAAAAGACACCCGTGGAATCAGTTATGTATGTTGATAGAAATTGATCGTTGTTATAGTTTTTGATCTTTATCTTATCATACGTAAGAGCATGAGTGCTCGACTTTTGCAGGAAAGATTTTTATTTTGCATGAGCAAATGGTTGCTTGGCAATTAAACATTTGTCAAAATGACATTTAATGTATTTTTAAAGTTGTAATGGTAAAACTATGACGTAGCGGCAAGAAAAGCACCATGAATCTTTTCAGTATAAGATTGTTCTGATTGGTGCATGTGATCTTGGTTTTAAAATATCATTGGTCCACGTCATCATGTGGATAATTCTCTATATTAATAAAAATTGCAAAATGTTCGACGGAGCATCACTTGAGAACGGCTAGACCGATTTGGCTGATTTTGTTGTGTTCCCAATTGTCAGGACTAGGTTTGTATGAAAGAAAATGTTTGGAAAATCCACGGAAAAAGTCGGAAATTTTTAGCGTATTTTTAAGTATTCTAGCGAAAAAAATTCGATCCAGATAGCCCGGATTTGAAAATTGTCAAACTGACGCAAATTTTAAAACAATACAAATGTAAAAATTGCACGTGTTCGTCGAGAAATACCGCTCTACCCGGAGAGGCTCCATCCCATGTCTTTTGATTTTTAGCAAATTTCGGCCTTATATTTTGCATTTCGAACCGTTTCACGTTCGGAAGTTGCAAATTAAAGCTGGAATTGACGCGCAAGGAACCACCGAAAACTCAAAAAATGACACGATAGTACACAACAATCGGTACGCGATCCACGAATAAAGCGGCAAAAACACGATGCGTTCCAGCGATTCGCCGCAAACCTCCGGCAGCTGTCACTTGCGTCGTCAAAAACTTTTTAGTCGCGACGTGCCGACTTTACCGAACCGTCCCGACGCCATGTCTTTCGAAAATAAGCGTCTTATGTCTCCGTACTTTACACTTTTGACCTTTTTCGAGCCGCGAAAAGCGCCAATTTTACAAGACAAACGTTTTCCGGGACGCATTTGATTGCATTGCGCTTGCGAAAGTAAACGCAATTTTTTTGCCGAAATCGCGAAAAATTGGGGTAGAATTCGCGTGGAACGCATCGGAGACGAGAAAATCAATTGAAAATTTCAATTTTCCCTTCAAACGCATTTTCACATTCTCCAGCAAATTTATCAACTTTTCTTTTTCAAATTGCAACGTGCCCTCGCGACGCGATTTTCTGATGCGAAATTTTCTCCTCTTTTCAACGGTATGCGACACGAGGGGGTTACGGGCATTTTTTTGCATTCGTTCACAAAGCCAGGGGAAAAATTTCCTACAACTATGAAACCTTGCATTTTACGACAAAGATGAAAGACGCGAAAAGGTCTTATTTTGATTTTACGTTCGTAAAAGTCGGAAAAAAACCAAATTTCGAATTTTCGTCATTTGAAAAGAAGGGGTACGTACCCCTTGCAATGAGAACA
>JAFFZR010002519.1:0-12781 GCA_018397195.1 Lethrus apterus
ACTATAACCCAGAAATGAAAAACAAAAGAGCTACGACGACATTAATACAGATCACCGCACATGTGATAACTTTGATAGTAGAGAAGCTACAGTGTTGGTCAATACATCAAAAATGTGTAGTTTTTTCTACTGATTACAATGGCGAACTCAAAAAAACAGTTGCGAGTCGCATTTTCGAACTAACAAAAAAAAATTTATGAGAAATCCTGTATATTTTAATTGATAAAAAGTTAAATTTTACATAGAATACTCTTCTAATAGTACAACCGTAAGATGAAAGGCCAAATTTTAATATAAAATAAGTAAATGAGTATCAAAGCAAGCAGTTCGAAAATGCGACTGGCAATTGTTTTTTAAGTACGCCATTGTAATCAGTAGAAAAAACTACACATTTTTGATGTATTGACCAACACTGTAGCTTCTCTAATAACGAAGTTATCCCATGTGCGGTGACCTGTATTAATGTCGTCGTAGCTCTTTTGTTTTTCATTTCTGGGTTATAGTTATAGTAGTATAAGAAGATTTTGTGCAAAATTTCATTTTCTCCCGACTGCTACATAAATATACAGGCTGTTCCATTTAAAAAAATCTAATTATCTGAGTTTGCTCCGAAATGTGATGCGCAATTGTTTTTTCGTGTGGACCGTTGTAATCAGCGAAAAAATCACTGCATCTTTGCTAATTTAACCGACTCTGTAGCTCCAAAAATAACGAAAATAGCAATAGTGCGCAGATAACTTTGAACAACCTGTATAAATAATTTATAAGTAAAATGTAATACGATTAAATCTGTGATGAATCTTCATCCTGCCATGATTGAAATAGTGCTTTAGCGAATGCGTATTAAAACGTGGGCGGCCGGAACTTGATTCATTAACGAACACTACATTTACTGCGAGTTTCGAAACGTCGCTCCAGAAGCGGACGATTCCCCGATTTGTTTTAATTAAAAATTGCCATTTCAACAAAATCGAGTTCGGACCATGACGGCCATGTTTATATGTCAATTATGATGTGCAACGACTGGCGTAGAGAGAACCCTTGAAGCCTAATCCAACCTACGTCACGTCGTTAAAAGACATCAGGGGTGCCACAAGGATCATTTATTGCTCCGTTATTTTTTGTCTAGAATATAAATGATATTTTCAAACAAAAAATATGACACAACATAACGATGTTGGAAGGATATCATCAATGCGGAACCTGGAAATATTTTTTCCCAATGGAACACTCTATTTTCTGTCATATTTGATACAATTTGTTTTTATCCATTTAAAATTCTTTATATTCCAGTTCATTTAAGGTTTGAGGTTGGAGTTATTGAAATATGTGCATAAACGAAGTTAATATTCGGACAGTTCAACCTTTGTAGTATTTTCTTCCCATTTGTTTCAGTTTGCTCTTAGAACCGAAATATTCTCATACATGATTTTTTTGTTGAGAAATATTTTTTCTGTTATTTATTCATGTCTTACTAAACTCATCGCCCATACTTTTCTACTTAATTGGCTAACGTCGTACTTTTGTTAATAATTTTAACAACGTTAGCGAATTCGCCCCGTCAGTATTTGCAACATTTTCTGTTGTTGTTGCAGTTTTATATCACAATTCTTGTCATTTCAACCATCAAAATCAATAATAATTTCACCCATTCCTTTTTATAAATATAGACATGTCGTCCATTACATTTCGTTCCAAATTACTTCAGTGCGTCCATAAAATGGTCCGCGGTATTGGGGCTTCGTATGAAATATTGCGTTGTTCGCGCTTATCAGATTTGTATCATTGAAATGGGAAATGTTTGGAGATGTGCGTTCGTCATAAAACGGCCGGTCTTTCCAGTCTAGTCTAACAACGAATGTCGTAAAATTAAATTAGATCGTAAATTCTATATTTTGATTAACCGACGCATATCCTCTACAAATATGGCGTTTACCCTCTACATATATGGCTGATAGCAAAATTTTTATATTTTGGTTCTTTTTGGTGTAAATAACTTTGTCTTCAAATCGTGCCGTTCTAAGTCATTAATTTTTTGCTTTGCCACTCAGAACAAATTAGTAAAAAGTTGTGTTTCATAAAACGGATATTTAATTATTTTCTACTTGTGAAGATGCTCGTCTCATTACGACACGAATTCATATAATATTCTGTCATTTCTCACCACTCGCGCGTTAAATATAAAGTACCATTTTGAACACATCGTCCTTTTTCTTTACATTATACATTTTTATACCGTCGTGGCATCCGTGTCGTCTTTATCGTCGACCACGTCGTTGACGTGCAGTCGTCGAGACGCCACGGTCGTCACATGTATATTATATTACATTATCTTTATTGAACCGTTGTTAATTGGATGAAACGGAAAAGCCAGATGGATAGCGAGAGAGGTACAATGGCCGCAGTTAATGCAGTCTCTCGATGTGGTATCTTGTTAAGGTTCAGCGCTAATTTCTCGACGACTAAGTTAACTTTTAACGAGAATGTTAACTGCGATTTACTCGCTGAAATGCTAGCTGCTATTTAGAGTTTGTACGTATTTTGCAAACTAAATAGTAACGAGCATTTGAAATTCTTCATGGAAAATATGTAAACTCATGTTTTTATTAAACGATATAAGATGTTGGGTAAACAAGTTTCAGTTGACATACGAGCTTTATACTTGATCAATAACAGAATATAGATTTATAAAGCAATTTTACCACCTTTCCTTATATATGGAGGTGAGTCGTGGGTGTTAAATAACAAACTAAAATCATCAGGATACAGGCAGCAGAAATGAGAATTTTACGCAGCATCGAGAGTATACAGGAGCGATAGATTATCCTTATTAATCCTTATCCTTTTTAATCCTTATTAATCGAAGAACGGCAAATGAGCTGGTGTGGCCGTTGTATTAGAATAAGACAAGATAATCTCGTAAATGTTATATGGGAATCGGAAACTGATAGAAAGAGACGGTGAGGAAGCCAAAGAAGACTTGAAACATTGAAATTGGAGACATCAGAATCATGGAAAATTTTGTAAGAGATAACCTCGTCAACCTATCGTACAAGAGGATGCTGATAATCTACGAAGATGTTGGGTTAATTAATAGTATAATCCGTCGATTTCCGATAATAAATATTACAAAATATAAACAAACAAAAATTCATAAGTTAAACATAAAGTAAGAAATGTTTAAGAACCGGAATCAAGAGCAGTGTCAACATTATAAAAGAGTTTCAGAAAAATAAGCAAAGAACATTATATAATCCATTTTTTTTAATGGTTTAAGAATATTAACAGAAATAATTACAAATAGCTAATAAATTATACCATAGTTATATCAGTAAAAAATAATTATATTTTAAAATAATTCACTCGCCTAGATTTCATTTCCACGAATTACTGAATCAAATCGTCATAATTTAACGATACACATATATCGTTTTTAATGGACAGGATAGCCAAACCCACTAATCTTTCTTGTCCTATTGCTTACTTTAAGTATTTTTCTATGATTTTTAATTTGGAGAAACTGCGTTCTCCAGAAGCAACTGATAAAGTAGGCTAATACAAATTCGGAAATATTGTGATCATATGGTTTTTCCATAAATATTTAAGTATTTCCAGTGGTTCCATTTTAGAAGGTTTAATACTGATAAATTTCTCTCTACAAAGTTAAAGATCGTCAATATCTCTATTATCGTTATCATCACTAAATAGTCTAAATCCATATATTTGTTTAGTATTTCTGAAAACTCAAAATTCTCCACTTGCACTGGACCTTTTCTCACCAAAAATTGTCTTAACTTGTCGGTCAAATTCATCCATTCAGCAAGATCTAATGATATTTTATAAACTGCAACATCGCTTCCAACTAATGTCGAAAATTCAAAATCACTAAGGTTATCTGATGTCTTAGTTACACTGGAAGTAGAAGCAAAATTTGCAGATGACGATCCTGAAGGTGGTTTTCTAAATCTTCTTTAATTCATTATAGTTGCTTCACAGTTAGTTCCAGTATGACTAAAAGCCGCAAAAAATTCTCTATGATCATCACAATTCCTATAATAATAAAATCTTTTATTAGGTGGTTTACCGTTTTCGAAATTTGAAGTTGCTGGGTTTGGATTTGATGAATTTGGTGGTGGTTCGTCATTGTTGACATTGGAAGTAAATGAATGTGATGATTGCTCTACAGAGAATAGTAAAGGATTTACTTGCTTTTTACATTCATTTTCTCTTGGATCTATTTGTTTTTTAAATACCCAACTAGATTTTTTCTTTTTATTGTCAAACATGTTTTTTTTGTAAACATATTAAAAAAATAACATTACGTACTTTTATCATGTAAACATGTTGAGGTTTAGTGCTCTCTCTCTCTCTTTCTCTCTCTGCCTACATCCATTTTTTCGTTTTGTTCTATCCAGTCCTTTTTGTTTCATATATCTTCCAATTTCATCATTTCACTTGCGTCGTGGCCTGCCTCTTGGTTTCTTTCCTCTTCTTCCCATTTTCCACACTTTCTCGGTTAATTTTGATGTCAGCATTCTGACTATGTGGCTGAACCAACGCAATGCACTTTCACTTATTTTCTGTTCGACAGATTTTATTCGTAGCCTCCTCCTTGTTTCCTGGTCTTCCTTAAGTGTTTATTTCGCCGGTCTGTATTCTTTCTCTTTTTTTTGTTACTCAAATCTAAACCATATGTCACTGTCGGCATGAATAAAACGTTAGTACCTTTACTTTGTGTTTGTTGTTAATTCTTTCTTATTTCGCTTTAATTCTGCCATCTAATTCATCTTCTATTTTTCAATCTTCTGTTATCATTGTCTCCAAATTCCCAAATTTTTGAATTGTTTTCTTTTTTCTGCTCCAGTCTTATGTTAAGACCATGTGGATTCTCAATATCATTTTTGTTTTGTTTTTGTTTATTTCTAATCTGTGTTTCTTCATATTAAATTGTAAATCTTCTTTTTTCTTTTTCATCAAAATGCAACAACTCCATTTCTTTTCCTTTGACCTAATATTACTTTCTTTTATTATTGCGTTCATTAGTATTGTAGCATTTTTTTAAGTATTTTTTTTTTGCAATCACTGACATCTTCTTTTGTAAAGATGGGAAGTATTATTGTTAATTTTCAATCTTCTGGTATTTCTTTATTTCGTATTATTTCGTATTATTTTGTTTATAAGTTCCAGTAGCATCATCCTTTTTATGTTTCCCATGTACTTTACCATTTCGGGCTAATTCCGTCATGTATTGCTGCTTTCTATATTTTTAATTATTAACCGCTCTATTTACTTCTTGTGTTACGTGTTCCTCAACATCTTTTTTTCTTTCGTTGCTTCTTTCTTTAATCTCAGTTATATATATTTCGTTAACACCCTGTAGTATTTCTTCAAAGTATTCACACCACCTATCCGTTATTTTTTTCTTTTTTCCTTTGCTTCTCTCTCACCACATGTCCAAAGCTCTAAGAGTTTATCTGAACTGCGAGGGAGGGGATTTGGTTACGGCCACGACCGCGTTACAGATATTAAAGCCTATTCCAGTATACGCTGCAATTTAGGGAAAACGTGGAAAACCTAATCAGAATAGTCGGTCGGAGGGCCAACTCAAAGTGAAAAACATTGAAAATTAAATCTGAAATATAAATTTACAACATCCGCCACTAGAACCCTAGACCTACTGACTAAGCCAAGTAATCCCAATTTCTTCTTTTTTTGTTAGCAGTTGTTTTTTTTTTGCTTTTGATAAAAGTTATTTCGTTATTAGTTGTTTTTCGTTGTTTCTAATTTCCTTTCAAATTCTATTTTATTTTTGCCCGCATTTTTTCCATGCTTCTTGTTTCGCGTTTCTACAATCTTTCGATATTTTGTTTACTCTTCGTACGTATCTTGTAACTGTTCCTTCAAATATTTTTTCCAAAATTTCTTCTACTTTTTTGTGGCTTGTTTCATGGTCCACCATGCTATTCGTTTCTTTGAACGATTGTAGTACTTTCTAGAACAGGGGTGGGCAACCTTTTTTATAACATGGGCCAGAATAAATTTTACGTTTTTTCCGCGGGACGTAGTAGTTAATTGACATCTTTTTGTGACCTATAATTTTTTAGTCTACAAATATGAAATAAATAAAAAAAAGTTTTAAAGTTAGTACTAAATTATGAACATATATGTTGCTATGTGCGTTTATATTCAATTCAAACTAGAAGAATGACAACGAAAAATATTTATAATTTCTTCTAAAGATCTCGCGGGCCGGATAGGAACTTTTCGCGGGCCGTAGCTGGCCCGCGGGCCGGGGGTTGCCCACCGTTGTTCTAGAATATTATTTTTAAAGATTTTCCACTAGTCTTGGACTTTACATTAATTTGTATTATGTTTATTCAATTTGTCTTCCAGTTTCTCGCTACATTTCTTTTGTATTTCATTTCCTCTTCATTTATAGTATTTAATTTTATACCGTGGCACACTTGTCTTTTCTTTTCTCACTAGATAATGATCATTTTCTATTTCGTAGACTAGATTCTTCATTCCTTCTTTTTATTTCTCTTGTATGTTTATTTATTTTATAATCTTGTGTTGGAATTTTGTGTTCGTGGTTATTAGTTCGTTTTCTATGCTTTCTAATAGATTTCTCATAATTCTAATAGCTTGTGACCATTTCTAATTTCTACTACTTCTCGTAAATGGACTTAATTGAAATAAAAAACAACTTAATCCAGCCTATTGTAATTTATGAGAACTTTACCGATAGAAATCAACCAAACACAACATCACTGATCCAGTCTATCTGAATTAAACTTAACCCAATAAAACTTAACCTAATATCATTTCATCAACGCGTAGCAAGTTTTTAAAAATTTTGTAAAACAAGATTTGAAAAATACATACATTTAAAACTAACTATTTTCCATCCCTTGTCCTAATCCTATATCCTACACCTAGGGTGTTGAGGTTACAAATTCCTTCCATTCCCTTCGGTTGCTAGCCAATGATGAGTTCTACATGAGTTCCAAGTCTTAGCCCCTTTCTTATAGTATTTCCTCTACTTCTTTGCCTTCCTTTCTGGTTGCTCCCTTGCCTTGCTTTCCACATCTTTTTTGTTTGTCTGGTCTCCGGAATTCTTATGTCCGAACCAGCTTAATTTTTTTTATAGTAATATTATCTTTTATTATTATTCTTTTAACTCCTGCTATCTTCCTCAAGAATTTCATTTCTGTGGCTTGAATCATCTATGCTTGTTTTTGTGTTAACTTCCAACCTCCCTTCCCAATGTAATAATGTGCGATCTGGCAAAGTGTTTTCATCATCTATAAACAAATCAAATGGGCGCGTCGATTGTAAGTCCAAGAATAAATATTTCATATACGTTATTGCGCGACTTCATATAACACATCTGAAACAAAAACGGCCGCAACATGGAAAGCAATCACAGAGTGATGCACTCGACACGTTGATGCGTGTTTCACATGCATCAACGGTAATACCGATCGTCATGCAGAGAACGTCATAAAGTCGGATTTTTGAAACGCTTTCAATGACAAAAATCGCGATGCTAATTTGACATTTGCACGAAATATTCACTTTGAACGATTCGCCGTGTAATATCGCGTTTCGCTTGAATTATTGAACTATTTTACCGGATGGGGGATGAGTCCGCTGCGAGTCACCGTAAATATTTAAATTGCACGTATATTCTGCAAAAACGGATTAGATAAACAGGACTTGGGTCTCTTGTGAACCCGGGGCCGCTTCGAGCACGACGAAGCACCAAACTTCGACTGAACAAATTTAAACAAGTATTATGTTCCGTCGTTCTCGAAATTTAAAATCAACAATACAGTGTTTATCTAAAATATTAGACATAGAAGTAAAATGCATTACTACATGGGGGCGTGTGTACGCATTGTGCAAAGATTTACCTTCGGAGTTTCTCGTATTAAAGAATAATTTAATTTAGTTTTGAAGATAACGGCAGCGCAAACACGACAATTTATCAACGTCTTTATTAAAGTTTTGTATTTGTCTTTGACATACAAGAGTTATTCGTTTGTTTGTTATGTATTAACAAAAAAGTTTTATAAATTAAAATGTCACCCCGCTAGTAACGAGTAGACAGTTCAACAAGACAGACACAAAAAATTCAAAGAAAGTTTGTACCACAATTTAAGATGTAAAATTTTCATAGTATATGATCTCGAGAACGAATCATTTTACACAAAAAACTATACAGATCGCGCTATTTCAAATGTTAGTGCTGCTTAGTTCAGTCAGTAGGTGAATCAATCTACATGCGATAACGTAATTTAGGTGACATAAAAAATAAATATTTTTTAACAAATATATTTACAATTTAAATATCGACTAATAAAATTAATATTTTTAAATAAATCTTACAAAACAAAAATCTATTCAGGGTTTGTAATTAATAATGTTTTAAATTGGCAGCACTTACAATCACGTATCCGGCTAGTTAAAATGTCTAGGCAAGTTCGAATATATGTTTGACAATCAATGTGATCGATTTATTTAAATATCATAACCCTAAACAACCTAAAGTAAGTATTCAAATACAATCATTTAAATTACAATTTCAATATAAACTGATTTATCTAAACTGTGTTTTAGAACAATATTATCATACCGCATGCGACCGTGTCAAGGACATTGACCCAATCGGTGCGAATGGACGAACAAATATATACAGGTTAGTTAAACTTATTAAATTTAATAAATATAAGACACAATCTTTCTTATATTTTTTACAGTCATTAGATATTTCAACTCAATTCATAATAAAATAAAATTAAATTAAATTTCAAATAGATTTACATAACCTCATTCGGTTAGAATTAAATTTATAAATGACAAAATAATTGTAAAGATGACTCATATTTTTATCCTTTCTTATGCACAAACCACACTATAGTCACTATACTTATTTCGTAGTATTATTTATGGTAATTCACGGAAAAACTTTTTAAAACACCGGCGACAGGGTCTTCCTGGTTTGGAACTTTTCCAAGAGCGAGCCACAATCAGGCTGGCTATTTTACGTCGAGTTCGGACTTGTATAGTCGAAAAGACAAACAAAAACTATTTAGGTATGAACTTTGGTTATGAGCACCCTCATTGGACGTTAATGTCATACAAATTTTCAACGTTAGAAATAGCTCCAAAACAAGCTCCCGTACCGTTTAATTATGCAACCATATTAACAAAAATGTATTTTTGGTTACAGGCAAGATGAATAAATCAAATTCAAAAATTTTCAACGTCAACGGCAACCCACCATACTCCGGTGTGCATTCGTTCAACAAGTTATCATCGTTTACAATTTTTCTATTTATTACAAATTAAACAATTATATACTATAATTTATTCTTACAATTTTATATAATTTTCTAACTTAATTATATTTAATTATATTATATACTTATTTTAAACTAAATAATTATATTTTTATTTGATTATTTTATTTATTTTTTTTTATTCTATTAGGAATAAACACAGCAGTATGTAGGTGCTTATTCAGTCGACAGTGTCCTGTCCAAAGCCCTGCCAGTTTCCTTAGGTGGGGACTGCTCTGCCCTAGGCAGAATTTTGTTCGTTTCGGGCAAGGTTTCTGGATAGAGACCCTTGCCTGTCTGCAGTCTATCGATGACATCCAGCGTCCCATGTGTCTACGCAGGGTGTCTTGCTTTATGAGGGCTGTTTGAGTCGATTTGGTAAGAGGCAGCACCGGCTCGATGGGTCTTCAGTCGGAGCCTAGCCGAGCCAGCTTGTCCACCTCCCATCTGAGTTCCACGTCATTTTTCTCGGACGGACTCTGTAATACTAGGTGGCACTCACAGACTACGCCTGAGGAGACCGTGTGTCCCTTAGGGCCTCTAGTGCCGCCCAGCTCATGTTATGAAAATACTCGATAATATCACCTTTTTTTCTTTTAGCAAAAGATTTAAGTTTTAAAAAGTAAGAAAAAAAAATTATTTTTACCTTAATTTTTCTTCAGTGTTACGTACAAAGCACATTGTAACAGTAAGTTAGATCCAGTGTTAATCTTCCAAGTCACGTACATTTTCCCTTTATCAGTCCACACATTCCGGTTCATGAACCGCCTGAATACGTCCGCCCATACGGTAAATATGAATTTCAGCTAACACATTTCCATACATAAATCATCACAGTTTGCGAATATTTAGTTAAACACTAATTATGTATAATATCGCTCGTGCACATTTCGAATGCAAAACGTTGTCCCATATTTCGAGGTATTGTGCGTACTTTCTCTAATGAATAAATCACATCACAATTTTTTTCTATAATGTATTTGCTCGATTTTCAATTTACAATGCGAACCTCGGGCTTTGTTTCCTCACGAATAGGAGAGTATGCCGACGTGTGTGGCGAACGTACGAAACATGCGATAAATTTTGAATACCTCAACGTAAATGTTAGCAGAGGTCCGGCTAAGTTAATTTAAAGTTCTCGTGCATAACATCCCTCAGGACGCTTCAGTATACAATACACACTGAGAGTAGATCTTGCACGTCCAAGACAATATAAACCCTATTTGTCATTCAAATTTTTTCCCAATTTTTGTAGAAAAAGGGACATTCAACTAAATGTATTTGTTTTTTCTCTATCTTTTTTTTTCTTTCTTGAGCGTGCAACCAAACTGAAATTCGAGTTGTGCAGTAAAATATATTTATTACAACACACCAAATATAATAAATATAAAAATGATGTGTTTCGTAATCTTTATCAAGCAATAAATATATTTGACGTTTGTTATATTTTACTATGGAAACCTTTTTATAAAAATAGTTTACTATGAATTTGTTCCATCAATTAGTTCAAAAGGTTGAAATATTTAAACATAAAAGTAATTAATGAACCAAACTTTACAAATCCTAAACCCTATTGCGTCCCACGTTACGACTTCTATATACTCCAGCTATTGCTGTAAGGCTAGGAAAAACGTGGAAAAACCTAGCTGAGTATTTCGACCATTATTAAGTTTAATTTTAAAACAATTCAGTACCTATATTAATAAAAAAATGTAAATTTAAAAATTAAAATCATTTTAAATATAATAAATTATTTCAATAGTAACTCAATAATGGACATTTGAAATTATGTAAATTAATAAAAATACATAATTCCCATTTCTAAAGTTATATAGCTAAATTAAACTTTAAATTTGGTTAGAGGTAATATATTTATTATATTTGGTGTGTTGTAAGAAATATATTTTATTGCACAACTCGAGTTTCAATTTGGTTGCACGCTCAGGAAAGAAAAAAAAAGATAAATAAAAATGAAGTATAAAAAAACAAATTCCTCTATAGAATGATATATGCGCAGCTTATCCTCACTGGACTATCACCCTTAACACACCTATTTCGTTTTAAATGTACCAGATGTACGAATGTATTCATATTAAGTTCATATCTTGGAACAATATAAATTTTTTATTCGTACTTCTTGATATTTGTTCTGTGGAAGAAAACTATGGCGTATTGCGAAGATGTGCCCAATTATTTCTATATAGAATAGGTCAAAATATCACATTGTTTAATATTTCAATGGTAATCACGTTTTTTGAGTAAATTTATTGTCGTCGTTTACATAAGATGCGTATATGTTCTTTTTATTTTTTCTGGAAACCTACAGTAAAACCCAAACCTAAACCTACAGTTAATTTAACTTGATTGGTTTTCAAATATGTTTGATTATTCCTTTATGGAGATGTACATGTTTTACGGTTTAATTACTGGGATTTATTGCTTCACATCTTCACCCCGCGCCAGTATAACAGCGAAAATGTAAAATACTAAAATAATAAAAGGAAAAAGCAATTCTAATGAAACATAAAATGCAAATAAATGTCAAAGCATAATCAAATCAGTTCCATTTTTATCACTTTTTCCTCTCTGTCTGTCATAGAGGCTGTATCGCTGTATTATCGCTACAAAACAAATAATAAAAAATATAATACCAAATTTTTATTACAATAACTGTTCCAAATTCTGGCGAATTTTGCTTAAAAACAGCAACATATTACAGAAATTTTATTGCTGCATATCTTGTGACTTTTCAAATTAAAGTTGAACATATGCGGCATCGTTGGATTCGTCTCTCCGGTCCTTTCCAAAAACCTCAAAATATACAGGTGTTGCATTTAAAATAAGAAAGTTGACATCGCTTCCGGTTTCACCAAAAGAGGAATTGAATTTTTGACAACACCAATATTTTGTATGTTAAAATTAAAAATCGATGTGTTTGTTCTCATAACGATAGCTCCAGTCATTCAAATGTTATCATGGAGGGGTGTATACTTTTGGACCTCACTGTATATCTTTACATATTTCAAAATAAATAGAACTCTTAAAATCAGTTTGAATGTTTTTTTCGAACGGAAATTTGCTGACGATATTCTTTTTGTTTTGACATTTCTGTACAAAAACAAAGTACTTATTTCGATATAAAATATTTTATATTTCTTTTCCCAAAATATTTTGAATTTTCTCCCTTAAAAGGTAAAATAGGCGTGACCCATAATCCCTTAATATTCGAAACTTTTGCGTCTTTGAACTTGCGAAAATATACAGGTGTCCCACGTTAGACGCGGTGCTTCATATCTCATTAATGGTTAGGTTACGAAGGAAGTTCATAAAACAAAATTTATTCAGATTCATATGTAGAATGTGCCAAAATTATTTTCAACTCTACAGGATGTTCTGTTTTTACGATACGGTATCTTACTTTGTTATTTTAAATGGAA
>JAFFZR010002520.1:0-12623 GCA_018397195.1 Lethrus apterus
TGTAATAGGCAATAGGAACTCGTGAAGCAAATTTGAATTCATTTTATTTAATAGCTTCACATGCTGAAATTGAAAAAAATGTTTGCCGTATTTCGCCATCTTATAAAGCGACATCTGCTTCATAAAAGCTAAACTGTAAAGCGGTTTATTTACTAATGATTACGGAGGAACCTATCTAGATGTCGAAATCATAATGGCTATGAATGCTCCAATTTGTGATCAGTTTGGTCCGAGTTATAAATCTCGCTTTTGATGACTATACTAACTTTTTTTGTAATTCAAGCTCATATATTGATAGCTATTATTTTGTAGTTTGTCTTAAAGACAAAATAAATAGTTTAAATTAATGTTAAATAGGATAAATAGGATAAATTGTGGTATTATTGATGAATTTTGAGTCGTCAAATATGGTCAATATTTAAAATTTTTTTTTACAGCAACCGATTAGTTTTTCGACTTAAATTTTACTTTATTTTACAATCTTGGATATTTATATTTATGCGTAATATTTTTATTAATGTCATATTTTAATTCATTTTTGATAAAGCGAGATTTATATGAGTGCATGTTTCCCATAAGCTTCAATACAGAGTTGCCGGCCACCTTAAATAAACAGTTTGGTAGGAGAAAATACGTAGGGGAACCACCGAAAATCTACACATTAGCCATTTATGTAATACATATCAGCTACGTTTTTCTTCCTACGTGAATCGTTCAATAATCATTCAAGAGCGGTTCTAAATTCTAAGCAGCGTTTTTCTTCCACATGAACTTCATTTGAATGGACAGTCCGTTGTTTTTCTTCTAGGCTGAACTAATTCAAAACCAGTCCAATACTTTTACAAACAGTTTGTTAGGGAGTAGACGACGCTGGGTTTTCACCTCTCTGAGTAAAAGTCGATCTTACACTTATGCCCAGTTGCACCAAGCCACGATTAATTAACCCGTATTACTTTCTATAGAAACCATTGTCATGACTATTGTTATAATAATTGTTCCTATAGAAAATAATCGGAAATTAACTAATTTGCGTTGGTGCAACTCGGCCTTAATCTAGTTTATTTACCTAACTTAAACTCTAACACAACAAATAATAATTTCTATCTCGCGATAATGAGAACTATGATATTCTCGCTATGAAGATTTGTTATCAACATATTCTAAAATTATGAAAGTGTCGACGACGAAAACCCTTCAAACCCCCACCATTATACATATTATTGGTTAAAAGTTGTTTACATGTAGGGGATGAAGGATTTTTCACACATACTGGCCTGCGTAGGTCGAAATTGCCGGCGCCGGCGACGAATATAACAATGACTCCGTTATTCGATGTTTGCTGAACCGGCAATTTACGACCTACATTAACAAGCATTCCATTGTAATATTTACATTGGTATCGTTAAATTTATATAAAATTTAGGAAAATGAAACTAATAGTGATGGTCTTTCAAATTCAAACAAATGTAAAGGTTTTTAAACAAGGGAGAGATTGTGTACAATGTATGAAAACTAAATAGTCACCTATTAAATATAAGGATAATCGGCATTCTAAACGGCCGCTAAATAATGAACAATGAATGTAAAGAAAACTGAAATATAATTCAATCCATTTCCTAATTTAATTACTTAAATATAATTGTTCAACGTAGCTTGAACATAGTTCTTATAATCGAATGGACCGCATTAGTGATGACGTCAAAAACGAGCACGAAATTGAAACAGGAGTCGTTCACATTTTGACCGTCTTAAAACTGACCCTTATGGTTGATATAAATAGGTGTCAAATTAAATAGAACAATTTTGAATCTACTGATATGTACTTATTATAAACATTTAAAATACAAGGCCGTTATATGAGTATTATACAACTTTTAAGTTTATATCAGTGCATATATATCGCTTTAAAATGTTGTGATAATTGTTTTAATTGAATTCTACAATGCGATGCGCTTTTCTTTATCTTTAAGTTGGTATACATGTAACTTCATAGCTTCTCTCGGGGTACCAGATTTCTATGTTTTGTTTTCTGTCTTCGTGCTTTCCGTGTCTTCCTTTGCATCTTGTTTAGAGAAAGTTCAAATAACTAAAATGAAACACCAACAACACACAACTATCTCAACAACGAAACATATGACAGATAACCTTTAAACAATATACATAAAACGACACCTCGGAAAGAGGCTATGCAGTAATGCCAATTCATATGCATGTAATATGCAATGGCTTTTTGAATTTGTTTATAACAATTACTGACAAAATTTTAAACGGAGACATATGGTGAAATATAAAGTTAGAAGTTGAATAATGCTCATATAACAATCTTGTACTTTATATGTTTATAATAAATGCATAACAGCAGATTTAATATTGTCCTATTTAATTTGACACCTATTTATATGAACCATAAGGGTCAGTTTTAAGACGGTCAAAATGTGAATGACTCCAGTTTAAATTTCGTGCTCGTTTTTGACGTCACACAATGCGGTCCATTATAGTTATACAGTAAATAAAAATAATAATTTTAACAGCTTGCAGATGATCGTATGCGAAATTAAATTTGCATAAAATTTGCACTATAATGAATTTGAATTTTCAACATTCAAAAAATACGAAATAAATATCAATTATTTTTCTTGTTCTTTGCGATTGAAAACAAGTTAGCGAAGTGTTTTTATATTTATATGCTTCAATTATCCTTTTTGAATTCCAATTACTTTTATTATGTTTTCTGAAGTTGCACGCGTTCCTTTAATCATTTGTCGTTTTCTGATGTAAATTATTATGTTTGAAAATTTACTATAAATAAATATTCATTGAAAACGCTGACTTAATGTGTATTTGCTATTTTTTAAATTTATTTCCCAAGTGTACTAATATGTGAACTTTTAGAGCACCATAAAAATTAAATTTTTCTAAATATAAATTTTTGGAAATTAATTAATTAAATTTTATGTATTTCTATTAGATTTATTTTCACTTTATTCGCATAATTAATGTCTGCAGAAGCTCTTAACCACGCCAACAAATAAAAAATCTAATTGTACGAACGCTTTTAGTGGAAGTCCTCTGTCGCAAATGACTCTGATTTACATTTGATACTTTATTAAATCATTTAATTCAATGGGGGCAGAATGTGATTACTGTTTTTTAGCTTTTGCATTCGACGTTGCGCACAAAAGATCCTAATTTACATTTCATATTATATTACTTTATTCAATGAGTGGAAAATGAACTTGTTGACTGCTTCACAATTTTATACATGAGAATAGAACTTTTTTGCTCTATAAAACGAAATATCAAAATCAAATCATTTTTAAAATCATCGCCTGCTAAGAAAACTTAATAAAAACCATAATAACATAAAAAGTAGAAAATATAGACATAGGACGTGCTCAATAAAAATCAAAGCACTTATTAATACATACTGAAAGATCTAAATATATACAGGTTGATGTATTTTAAAAAAATGGAGATATGCTCAATTCAAGTTGACTGAATTTGCGCTTTAGGAACGAACAACCAGTGTATTAAAATACAATTGTAAACACATATAAAGGTGTAAGTAGGTCTGTACTAAGATATTTCAAAGTTTCGTTCACTTATTCTAAAAGGTAATTAAAATACAACCGCTTTTTTCAAACAATGTGACATAATTCTCAGAAAATCAAAAATATCACTGAAATTAACGAGTTTAGGGCTAGAGTATAATATTATATCTTTTTTGTTCATATTTTATTTTGTTCGAATATACAATAATATTGTATTAAAAAAAATTGAAGACTATATCACAATTACGAAACAGCCTGTATACATATCAATATTTTTAAATTATAGACCAATCATAATCCTACAACTATTTGTAGAAACTTTTTTTTCTATCTGTCACTGATTACGAGTTATTGAGAAATTCCCTGTCGGTGAAACAACATACACATCATAAATAAATATATTTAACTATTAGTTTTTGGTGTTGCAAATCGTAAGATGTTAAACGTTAAATGCGCATAACCAAAAAAATATTACTAAACATATTATTTTGAAATTGTGCTGAAAATGTTTGCGAAAATGTTTATTTTACAAATATTATCACTGAAAGATAGTTTATAAGTAAAGTTCTTGCATATTGCATCAAATACTCGACAATAATATTTATTCTGTGTAATGTTGTGCGATTTATTAAAATTCAGTTCTTAAAATATTCATGTACCTATTTGTAAATTAAGTCTGTAAGTTTTCTATTACAGATACGGAAATGCCTTGAAAAACAATTTTAGTTTTAGTGAAATAATTGGCGCAGCTTAGAACTAAGTTTTAAAAATCTCATAAAAAGTAATGTAAATTTCTTTTAAAATATTAATTAGGTACATATTTTTATTAAATCACATTCTTAGTTAATTATTTATGTGATTAAATTAAATTTTTATTACAAGGGATATAACCAGTGATGGAAGAAGTAATAGGATAGACGGAAAATTAAACCGTTAATCTCTGCATAGCGCACACCCCAAGAAATACAGTAGTTAAATCTAAATATGGAAATGAGAAACCTCTCTCATTTCTAAATGACAAACACATCTCTTACACATTTTATAATATCAGACTAATCAGACGAATATTAGACGTTATAAAATATTTCAAATAAACATAAAAATTTTCTTATTATTTGATCAAATTATCGGAATGGTTTTAAAGTAAATTATGGTTTGACTTTGGACAAATAATATTTTTTATAAGATTTTTTTATTTTATACAAGTTTGATATTTTTTTATTGTTTAATAGAGAATGAAGAATACTAAATAAAAATTACAAACTCTGCTTATGCTGACGATGTAGCTATACTGGCAAGAAACATGAAAAAATTAAGAGAAATGAGCCAAATAGCAGAATCAGCACAAAAAAATTGGATTAAGGATAAACGAAGATAAGACCAAGTTTATGAGAATAGGAGAAAGAACAGAAGAGAGAATAATAATAACCATAAATAACAAAATTTGAATTTGTGTACCTTGGGTCACTACTTTACGATCAGAATGGAAGACGAGAACACTGAAACCCAACAAAACTTAATACGATCTAAACAATCTTCGGGTACCAAACGTCGCCTGTATAAATCAATAAGAAAATCTACAAATAGAAAACCTGCTAAACAAAAACATTAAGAAAGCCCTAAGAAGATGGGAAAAGAGGATAATTAGAAGAATAGTACGCGGAAAGAAAACAGAGGAATGATACATAAGAAGAACAAACAACGAGATATACGCAATTTTCAAAGAAGCGATCATAGATCAAGTAATAAATGCTAGAAGAATACAACGGTTAGGACACATTGAAGAAGAGAGCACAATAAAAAAATAAAAAGTATACTCTTTGTAGAAAGAACTATATAGAAGAAAAAAAGGAAGACCTAGGAAAAGATTGAGAGATACAGTGGAGGCAGAACTAAGAGAGAAGAACGTAACGAATTGGAAAACGAAAGCGAAAGAAAGTGTGGAAAAAATTATCAAGCTCTGGGCCTAGACGGTCTGCAAAAGCTGTTATATACAGTGTGTCGCAATTTAGACTGCACCACCCCTGTATTTTTTTATGTATTATCGATTTAAAAAATTTCTTTTTTCTAAGTATACCCCTCACTAAATTGTACTTTTAGGGTATGTTACTTTCCGAATGCTAGTCTACTACGATTTAAAATAAACAGCAAAATTGAAGAAGTCGTATTAGGGATTTTTTTATTACAAAAACTTGTTAATAAAAGTTGTTCAGAATCGTTCACATAAGCTAAACCCAAAATTACATTAAAAACAAAAAAAAATGAAAATCTCTAAAAAAAGTCCAAAAAAATGCGAGTAATAATCTCACAAGTTTGCCATGATTTGTTATTTTACTCTTTTAATTCAATACAATAACAAAAAACGATGCTTAATTACTTAAATATATTTTCAACTAAATCACATTTTTTGAGATTTTCAATTTTGTTTGTTTTTAATGAAATTTAATAAATTTAATGGATTTAGCTTATTTGAACGATTCTGAGCAACTTTTATTAACAAGTTTTTTTGATAAAAAAATCCCCAATACGACTTCTTCAATTTTGCTGTTTATTTTAAATCGTAGTAGACTAGCATTTTACAATGAAGGTAAAGTAATATACCCTAAAAGTACAATTTAGTGAGGGGTATAATCAGAAAAAAGAAATTTTTTAAATCGATAATATATAAAAAAAAATGCAGGGTTGGTGCCGTCTAAAGTGCGACACACTGTATAGCAATATTACATACTAACACATATTTTTTTAATCTTTGTGAGGTTGGTCTATCAGTAATTTCATTAATGCATACAATGTGATACTATCCAATTAACATGGATTTAATTCGTGTTTTGTATCCGAACGGTAATGAGAAAAATACATACGATATATGAATGCTTCATTAAGCAGATTACAAAGAAAACGATTCGCTGTCACGTTACATGAGTAATTAAATCGATATAATTTTGTGCTGTGACATAATAACTAGTTATAAGAGTTTCTTGTGTTTGACAAATTTCTTATATGAAAGAAAATTTTAACATTCGTTACAGTATAATGGTGAAAGTGTCACTTAATTATTTATATTTGAAATATTAATGATTTTGTCATCTTTAGTTATACGGAGCGTAAAAATTGAAATTTCAGATCGTATTTATTTAAGTATATAAGTTGTCACATAACTTTCAATTTCTATGAGCCGAAAATTTTGTCTTTCAGTTTTCATTTTTACTTTATGTATTTTCTCTAATATTATTTTTTGAGACCGAAAACGGATATACGTAATCCGTTTTTTTAGGATAAAATAAACCGAAGCGGAATAATTCAAATGGTAAAATAATCGAAATCCTTACAAACAAATCAAAGAAATAAAACGTACATCACAATGTTATTCAACTAACAGTTACTAAAAATAACAAGTTGCATTTGTCATAACATAACATATGTAATCTAAATATTTATCAATTTATAACGTCATTCTGAATTCATAGTAAATGTTACCATAAAAGGCTTTTCGAAACCAACACACATTAAGACAATTTCGAAAACATTTTGTGACAAACAGTGGGAGGTATTTTTATATTAAATATCGCAATGTCATTCATGTATTATATGAATATTCAAAAAGCATCTATTAAATTTTCTTTCGTATATCTAGTTAATAGAATAAATATTTGTTCGTTATTGTTTAAGATTTATTATCATAACGTCCTTAAATGTTAAAAGATTATTATTAATTCTTTTTGTATTTTATTTTGTCTTGATAAGCTAAAAATTATAAATAATTTAAATAATTTCTGCTCATTTTTTGAGACTGAAAAAAATACAATTATTTCAAAGTGCAATGAAATTACGAATGAAATTTAAAACTGAAAATTGGACACCGGGCAACGGTCGTGAAAGCCTTCATAAGAAGTCAAACTCTATATATTTGTAATAAAATATACAGGGTCATTCTGAAATAGGTTTGACTATTTCAACGGACGATAGCTGACTCAAATCCAAATCCGCAAAAATGGCGGTTCTATCTTCATTTTAAATTTATGGGCATTAGGTGTCCGGTGACTATTTCAATATGCGTAGCGTTAAAAACCAACTTCCTTTTGGCGTTAATTCAGCGTCGTTTTCATATTTTACTCTTTACTCAAAACTAAAATATTTCTTCTAGCACACCCTTCAACATCGTCGTTTCTGCATATTTGTGGTTGGGATATGGTTACCTGTTAAAATAGTGGGAATTATTTCAGATTGACCCTATATATTTTCAGTCGAATTATCTTGATAAAATAGAAAATCTAATCTTCCTTAACATTCCTGAAAATAGCGACATTTGGAATTTCGTTTTTCTTCTCATGAGTTGCGCAGTAAAATTATTTGCCATTTTTACATTTCTGTCCCTTATTTCTAAATTTAATAATATATTAAGTTTTCTAAAGCTTACATATTATCTTCTACTAGAGTGTCTATTAGTCGTTGATCTGTGTCAAAAGAAGGAATTGAATATGAGAAAACGGTAGTAGAAAAAGGACAGGAAGAAGAACATATGAATTATGGAGTTATAAATGCTAATGAAGATTCATGAAAACTTTTATGGAATGCAAGATAATAACGTATTGCGTATTGTATGTTGTAATTTACAACTAATACACGTGCGCCACCTATCGGTGAGTGTAGTAATGCATTACAGCCGCCGTATCTGTCATAGGTCGCAAGCATTAGTCGCTCGCAATAGCCGTACTGACGACGGGTAATAATCCAAAAACCAACGTTCATACATAAAACTAAATTTTATTTAAATTGTACCAAAATTTATGAAATTTAATCATAAATTAAAACATTAATCTTACCTTCTCATATAATGATATTTGATGACGACAGCAATAACCATTATGTTTGCAGTCAATGCTAGTAGAAACACAGGTACATATAATGCAATTACAATATAGTTTTTATGATACAGAGTAGCTAATATTTCTTCAGCCAAGTTATACATATATTCTCTGGTTTCATTTGTATGGGACGATTGATTGAAGTCAGTCATATTTGCACTTTAGTTTTTAACACCCATACCACCGTTTAAATTATTTTCACTTCAGTTATTATGACAACTTAAAAAAAAAAAAAAATTAAATTAAAAAAAAATATTTTTCAAAAATAAAAAAAAGTAACATGTTGCAGTTCGTCAAAAATTGTTTTCATTTAAGTTACATGTTAATAATTCAAGTGTTTTTATTTAGAAATATTCAGTGCTAAAATTTATCTTTTAAAAAAATATTGCCGATAAAACTGTTTCCTAGAAAAGTTGAGGTCCAACACAGGAATTTACTAATTTGGTTAATTATGCAAGCTTCAATTTTTCTAAAGTGTGTGTTGTTTTGATCAACTTTCTTTATATATACACTGTATTCACACAAAACCAGATGCTGTTTTCGTTTAAAAGTACATAAATCATTTAAAACAGATTTCTACCTACAACTTGGAATATTGTACATGACGTCAGCTCATTTGTTTTTTAACTTAAATCTTAAATTATACCAAGAATTGCACATGCCAACTGCGTCCGTAGAAAAACACGAATCTTTCGACTTATTTTTTATTTTGTGTTGATGGCTTTTAAGACGCAAATTCTCATATAAATAAGATAAATAAACTCTGATAATCCTAAGGATCGCAGAGAAATTCATCCGAAGAAAAAGACCACGAATTTGTTTCGAAATAAGTAATTTATTAATGACTTGAGGGAAACGTGCCCCATTATATGTAAAATTTCATGTTTAATATACATCCTAATAGATTGTGTTTATTTCATAAAAATTTTAAAATCTTTTTATATAGATAAAGAGAAATGTTCTTTTCACCGTTCGCTTCAACTAACATTTCCTTATTCGCTTAGAAATTCCGCAAAGATTCAACGTGGATGCTCAATCTCTATTAGACGTTTAATTGATATTAATATGTACAGTGAATTTGGACCTTTTAAACTAAATAAGATTAAAATAAATGTCCTAACAAGCATTAAAGCTATAAATTACAAAAAAAAAATATTTAATTAATTTTATATATCTTGCCCTAATTAAATGGCTGAAATTCTGTTTCCCAAACTCATACATTTTCTCGATAATGTTCATGGGTTAATCTCAAAAAAAAGCTAAATATAGATTTATATATATATATATATATATATATTTGATCTAATGTTTTCGCGGATGAAGTATGTTAAATGCTTCTTACGGGTATTAGTCCGCGTGTAGAGCTGGTTCTTAGAAGAACCTTCTGCTGCTCGACGTTTCGATGAGTTCACTATCATCTTCTTAATATATATATATATACAGGTGTTCCATTTAAAAAAATCTAATTATCTGAGTTGGCTCTGAAATGTCATGCGCAATTGTTTTTTTGTGTGTACCGTTGTGATCAGCGGAAAAATCACTGTATCTTTGCTAATTTAACCGACTCTGTAGCTCCAAAAATAACGAAAATAGCAATAGTACGCAGATAACTTTGAACACCCTGTATATGTATATATGTGGATGGTACCTTATGAATAATTATTATATACAATTTAAAATAATTAATATTAAATTAATTTAACGGTCCTATTAATGTTTCCGTGGAAAAAATATTTTCTTAACTTCGTATAACAATTTCGATAATCTAGCAACACGTTTGTAAGTTATTTTTGTATGAATAAATAGGTATATATTAACGCATAAGTAAAATTTAAAAATAATTTTTCATTGTTATTAAAATGGCCTAAAAATAATTAAAAGAGAGGGTAAGGCCTTGTAAATTATTCAGTTTACGTTCGACCTTTTTTTGTCAGTCGAGATCAACAAGATTCCATGTTTGCGTGCAATGTACACTTTGTGTGAACTTGACTGCTCGCAGTCAAATATTTCAGCGGAACCGCTAATTTTGTAGATTTAGGTCTTGTCTGTTCTCGGTGATAAAATTGTTTGACTTAATTAGAATCCGTCGTAAATTACAGTCTGTCTGAAAATTTCATCCAATGTCTTCAATATTCCTATAATAGTTTCATTGATTTTATCTGCTTTTTTCTTTGTCATAATTTTTATCTGTACACTGATATTTATGAAATTATTACATAGTAATCTCCAATCTATAATATCGATGTTTAAAAAGTTTATTTTATTGTCTCCTTCGGTTCGGCGTTTACCAATATTTGTCATTAATTTAGCGATTTGTCGTCGTTTCCATTGTCTCTTATTTTAAGATGTCCTTGGAAATTTTCATTATTTTAAACAAAAAAGTTTTAAATCTATGGATGTTTCGCACTGTACCTATATTTTTGGTCGCTTTTTTCTAGAGTTTTTCCAAAATCTTTTAAACTTTATAAAACCTCTTTTGGCAGTTTTTAAATAAAATCCATTGTTGTATTTAATTTTATATCTAATGAAAACAAGTTACTGGCGAAATTATTAGTGTGTTGAGGATTTAAACGTCAAGAAATATGGTATAAAGAAGAAAACGGAAATAACTACAAAACTACTACTTGTAGATACCAACATGTATTAATAAAGGTGAAAGGGAATGAGATTTTCTATCCGATGATACCACAATTAATATATCCATAATATACCATCTTAGTTGGTACACTCTGTATGATATTGTAACGCACAACATTGTGGAAACTTTTTGTAATGGTCACGTCCACCATGATATATTAATAATAATAAAGCTTATAATAAAACGTTTTATGAGTTTGTTCTTTCTTATTTTATGGACACTTGTTGTAAGTCCACTTGCATTATACATATGATGCCAGTCTACATGCTATGAAATTTATAAAAATATAAATTAGTTGTACAGAAAAAATGTACAGAAATTGTAACAGGTAACAATGTAAGTCACATATAATTTTGTAACAAAAATAAAAACTTTCTGGCCTTCGACACCGCCATTGTTTATATCGACAAAATAAAATTTAAAAAAATAATCATCATAAATTTGGACGATGATTTCAGTTTAAGTCAATTTTGCTTGTTTATTATTTCAGGTTAAAAATAGAACGAAATCAAATTCAATGTATTGTCTGAAACTTGCAAATAATAGAGTTATCTATGTATAATGCTCATTATGTAAACACAACTTATCGAATAGTTAAAATATCCCCTATTTCCAGTTATTATTTTAATCAACAATCCTATTAAACTCGCCAATCATGTTTGATACTTCTGGGATTTATATGTCGCTGGCGTCATTTCGACGTTACCTACAATAATTGTTAAATAACGTGCGAGTTATTGATTTTTTTACCATTTGTTTAACAGTGACGTGGGGAATGATTAATTAAAATCAAAAACGATAAAAATGTTTAAATAAATCAAAATTAATCTTTTTGATAGGAACGAGTTCAATTTGTGTTATGGGCTAGGCAGTTAGTACGGTTATAAAACAATTCACTATCTCAAGCAGACAACTAATCGGCAGTATGAAGTTTGCTGTTATTTACAGTTTATTTGTATAGTTATTACGTTTATCACACTGCAAAGTGCGTTGCTGAAAAAATATCATAATTGGTACTTTAAATCATTTGTTAAGTTACTTTTTTATCTCTACTTCTTTAAACAGCTTAAATTTTAAATAAAAAATTACTAGCCATGCAAATAAAGATTTAAAAGATGAATTTAAAATTTTTTATTTTATGTCTTATACTTTCGTTTATACAGGGTGAGTCACCACCGACGCCACGGAGTTTTACGGCAAAACGACATATTATATTCTCCAACTTCTGTTGCAGGTGGATTATGTAAGTCAATAAGGGCTACATTTTAAAAATATTTTCAAACATACAACCCGCTCCAAAAAAGGATTGGCATATCAAAGTTATACTTTTTCTTATGGAACATCCCATATTTCAACACATTTTTGAATTGTAAGTAAAAAATAAGTGAGACTTTCATAAGGGTTCCCTATACCTAAATACTAAGAGTTCTGACTTATTTCGAATTTTCTTAAAATGTAAGGTTTTAGAAAAAGGAATGTTATGCCCAAACTAAATTAATTATGACAAATTTGCTTTTAGGCCTAGATAATAGACCAGTCCCTTAATTTATTTAGCAATTTACTACTACA
>JAFFZR010002521.1:0-12524 GCA_018397195.1 Lethrus apterus
CATTTCGACAGATATTGTTTGCGCTGCAGCCAGAATTCGCTGTCGTAGTTGATTGAAAATCTGACAGTTTCAATTTTTAATAATGTCAAACCATCAATTTTTAAAAATATCGCGTGTTGACCTGGTAACGTTTTCATTGTTGCCTCCCGATGTTGCCAGATATTTTTATTGTAGAATTTTAAAAATTTATTTACATTTTTTAAGCGTTTAAAGACTCTTTTTTTAATTCTCATTGTCTGAAATCCATCTGCAACACAAAATCTTCATTTTCTACCACCTGCATACAAATTCCATGGTCTGAATGCGATAAACTTTAGCTTAAAAAACACTTTTACACTCAGTGTGATGTTCTGTATCACCACTCTAAAATTGGGGCGGTAATTTTGGATCACCCTGTATACAGTTTGCTGGTGATTAAATCACAATTGAAGTCGCTATAGTCTGGGGCCCGTTTTGTAGAACAGACTGTAGACAATAAGGCTTGTTTTGTTTTAAATAATTTTTCATTGTTTTTGTTATTTAAGTGTGAAAAAAACAATTAAACAATTTGTATACACTCTATTTTGTCGTACATAAAGCTACTAATTTACAATTTCACAATTATGTAATTAACAATATCCATAAAGTATATAAAAAACTATTTTTTATTTTCTTCTTAAGTTATTTGTCATTTATTATAAATATTTAGAAAATTTATATACATTTAATTTAGTGCACTGGGTGGCACTACATTATTGGGCATTTGACCTTCTTCTTCGTCTTCTTCCGTATCGTCCGTTCCCGGTTCCTTCACCTCATCAACTTGCCCCATCAAAGCCCGATACTTTTTGGCTATTGCTTCCCAATCGGTGACGTGTTCTAGTCGCGTCGTCTGCGTGGAGAAACTCAACTGGGATCCCAAAGGACTTAAATGCACGACGGATAACGCGACAGATTCCTTGGGAGCGACTTGGCTACCTTTTTTCACTTTTGAAAGCCACTTTTGGCCTGCTTTTGAACGTGGAGATAGTTGTTGTTGGCGTTGGAAACCACCCATTAGATGGACTAAACTTGTTCGTTTTTTCGCTCGAACTAAAATCGTTAGTATCGGATAGAATAAATAACATGTAAATGTGCTCACCTCTTGCTTTGCATAATTTAACAATGTAGAAAAGCCAAGTAGTTATAAGATTTATGGGAGATGGTGCCGAAGTTGTGCGATGCATTGATCTGATCAACTTGCTCAATCCAAACTTCCACTCAATGTCTGATTGGGCCTAAACAAAAATATTAACGTTCCATGCCGTGACATGGTATATGCTTCGCTTAAGAAGTAAGTTCTTAAAAATATTAAAAAAAACCCTTTTGGACCAGTTGGATGTGCATAAAAAAGTGTGTTTAAAAATTAATAAATATTTCGAAAAATTCTGAAACACATTTTTAAAATCTGCAATTCTTATGATTTACTTTTCTTGATTATGCCTACTTGTAGATGCATCTAACTACAACTAATTACTAAAACTGTTTTAATAGAAAACGATACGAGGAATCTGATCTGTAATTTCTATGATGATTTCAACTAGCGTCATGAATGAATGAAAATGATTTACCTCTAAATGAAATAAAAATATTCCGTAGGTTAGTTTGTTAGGTACAAATTAAGTTTCAAAGTGGAACAAAGTTCTGGTTAAATTAAAATCATCTCATTATTTCAGAAATGCATAACAAGCTCCTAACATGACTGAAATGGCAATAGATAACCGAGTTTTTATAGTGTGTATAAAATGAGTGTAAGTGTTGAAGCGATTTTTTTCTTTTCAATATGTGTAAGCCATTAATGGAAGTTATGATCCAGCCCAACAGAACTGGTGCGCATTTGGCGAAAATGGGTGCGCTACTTGCCACATGCTCATAATTTGTTACCTGTATTCTTTGATACGTATCAGTCATCATAGCAATGAGCAGATTTATCAAAACAACAACCGAAACTAACATGTATATTCCGTACATCATCTTAAAAAGCACTTCGGTCCAAACCGGTTGATTGTTGTGGTTTTCTTTATTGTACTCGTCGATTTTTAGCTTATCGACCTCGGTTTGTCCAAAAATTGCGAAAAATAGCAGCTCGAAAGCTTTCAGCGGGTTCTTTTGGACTGGAATCACAAAGTAAAGATAATTACCTGGATGCGTTGGTATGTGTCAGACATCATAGCAATTAGTAGGTTTATGAGTACGACGACCGACACCAGCATGTAAATGCCGAACACCACCTTGAACAGGTTGTCCGTCCATAACGGCCTATACTGATAATCTGGATTTCTTGGATCTTTCGGCGGCTTAATCGTCAATTCCTCATATGTCGTTTGTCCGAATATGGCGAAAAACAAGAGTTCGAATGCCAACAATGGACTCATTACCACTATGGAATACGATCACTGTCAGTAATTTCGTTTATATCCAACATTGAGACGTACATAAACGGTTTGCGGAAAAACAAAACAGCAGGCTTCCATGCTAATAGCGAATCCATAACGAACGACATATTAAATCTTGATAGAATATGAAGTTCTATTAACATTTCAAATATTTTTCGCAACCAGAAATTATTTAAAGAATTAAAAAGAATAAACAGCAAAATTTGTGTAGGTTGGTGAGTATAAACAGAATAAAATAAAAAGTTTCAGGATTTATATGCTTGGAACAATTCTGGAGATTTTTATGGTTAGGTATGAAAATAAGGCCAATTAATAACAAATGCTTTTGAAAACTTCTTCTATTGACATTGGTTGACTTACCATATTTATATTTAACATACAGAGTCTTCCTTAAATAAGTACAGATATTTTAACAGGTGATAGCTGACAATAGCCCAACCCCAAATATGCAAAAATGATGATCCTATGTTGAAGGGTGTGCCAGAAAAAAATATTTTAAGTTTTGAGTAAAATATGACAGTAACGCCGAATTATCATCAATAAAGGTTGTTTTACAACATTTCATGTTATTCCCGCCAAAGGAAGTTGATTTTCAACGCGACACATATTGAAATGGACACAGGATCGTACTTAGAACCGAATGCCCACATAAATTTAAAATGAAGATAGGGCCACCATTTCACCTGTTAAAATATCTGTACGTATTTAATGAAGAATTTTCTGATTCAAAATTTTCAATAAAATTCAGAGCTACATATATCATTTTTTTTCCTTTCCCTCTGATTTCTTTTTTCCAATTAGATATCCAGGCATTACCATCTATGCTTTCCCTTTCTTCTTTTTCTTATCATATTTTTAGGCGTTTTGCCATTATTAATTATTAATTAATTATTAATTAATTAATTACTTAATACTCATTAATTTTTTGACATACCCATACAGATACCTTACAACGAGCGATTTAATAAATTTGGATTAATTCAAATTTATTTTATGACATTTTAATGAATGTCAAAAACAATCTGCATTTTTAATTTACGCAGAAAAATGTTTTAATAATTCATTATTATTATACATACATTAAAAACATGGTCTTTATTATTATTATTCACGTCAATATGATCAAATTTTGTTTGACATTAAAAAGTGCGGGGTTCAATCTAAGAAAAGAAAAAAAATTACACGGCCGCCATTGATCTGGAATTTATTGAAGCGCTCATTATTTTTCATTATATTTAAAAGCGTGCCAATTTTATAACGTGTTTAGTTATCCACATCGATTCCTTTTCTCATATTTCAAGTTTAACCTTTCATGCCTTGTCCGTTCATTCTTACTCTTTCTATTTCCCAATCTAACCATATTTCGTTGAAGTTGTTCTCTATTAATACTTTGTTACTATTTATTCTAAATTCTTCCACATTTCCATTAATGTATCTGTTAAAGTTCCAGCTTCCACCTATACTATGTTCGTAAATTAGGAGGAGTAAATACATAAGCCAGTTGGCCAACACTGATCGTATTATTTAGACGTCCATTTCTACTTTTGTTCGATTATTGTTAGATGCGATTTCGTGCAATTGTCTAATAGATTTTGTGTATTTCGCCTGTCTTTCATTATGAAAAGTTAATAAATATTTGCAATCACATTTAAAGGGAAAAAAATGTAATAAATTTTTAATTTCTAAACATATTTTCTTTTGTTTATTAATAACTATTTACTACTATTTTCCAGTCAAATAATTTGGAGAAACTAAAATCGTGTTTAAACTAAACGGGAGCGTTTCCTTGGCTGCGAAACTACAGTACTTGTCCCCGGATTTGAATCCATTCAAATTGAAGTGATAATTCACCTTGTTGGACTTCACTTCTATAGAGAACTGTTTTTTTTATATTGCTAATAAACAATAAACAATAAATAATTGGCAAGTAGCCAATCAGTGAGCGAATTTTTTAAGTGAGAATTTTAATTTACTCCTCCGTATTTACGACGCAGTATAGTTTATTTTAACATTTCTTCATAATCGATACCTATACTTAAGGGTTTACCTTTAAAGCTTCACATTCACATGTCCTTTGAATAGGAGCTTGTATTTTTGCTACCTCTTTTTTAAATATAAATTTTCTTTTTCTGTCGTTACTTATATTTTTCGCTTCCCCATAAATCCTTCCACTCTTCTTTTTCTTGGGTTTATATGAACGCATAGTAATTATTGATTGTTTTTTTCCATTCGAAGTTCTGATATATAACAGAACTCACGACAAACTCTTGTTTTGGTCTATTCAGTTAATTTTTACTGTTAATTATTAATTTTTTTTTTATTACTTTCTGTATTTAGTTTAGCAATTGTTTGAAAAATTTAAATAATCACTTGTCTTTTATGTCTGTGTAATTTCTTTTTTCCAAGTGGTTTATATATACCCCCCTCTGATTATTTTTATATTCCATTCCATCTATGATTTTTTCTACCCAATTCGCGTTCTTCCTATTTCACTCCATTTTGCACATTACTATTCCTTTTCTTCTACTTTTATTTGCCTCTTGACACTTCGAATTAGATTCAACGACCAACTTTAATTAAAAGATTTCTTCCATTCTACTAAAATGTAGTTCGTTCATTGAACGAGTAGAAGTCAAGCCAGTAAAAGAGAATAGAAACAAATAAAACAATTGACTGGTGGATTATCGTAATAAAGAAAGAAGATTACACGTGTTCTGTTAGTAAAACATGTAAATGTATGCTGACATTTAAATAATATAATAAATTATATCTTATCTTCTTTCTTAATCTTTCAGCATCGTGAACTAATAAAAAGCAAACATTTCGAAATACTAATTTTGTGTAGCAAAAGCATTCGCATTGCTTTGAACAAAAGCTGAATACATCTAAAGACAACTGAAAATAAGCTTAAACAAAAATATATATTCTAGTAATAATAATATCATTATTATAAAATTTGTTTCTAAAACTTTAAAAAAATTGTAAATAAATCGTTTGTTATGGATTTTGAGACATAAAATTCTAACCTAGCGAAACCCTGCTACACACAAACAAAGAGACAACACAAGTGGCCAAATAGGTATTTTTGGTCACGGAAAGCTTTTGTCGGTCAGCGTGGACATTCAGCGACATTTCGAGGGCGCCTTATGGGCACCTGGACACAAGAGACACGGACCCCAAAACTATACACAGGGCACCACTTACTGCCCGTCGACTGAGTATGTCTACGACGTAGACTCGCATGTGAATGTGGTATGTTTCTCTGCTCCTCAATCCATTCGGAATCCGGTTCTGTCGGTTGCAGAGTCGCCGTATCTACATGTCGCCGATAAACAATTTTATACACATATGTACACATTATTATAGGTGAGAATTAGAAATAAGATGGGATATCTGAAATACATTTTTAGAATGTTCGTGTATAAACATATAATAAAGGTAAATCTTGCAAATACTAAAATTCATGTGAAAATAAATACGTTTAATATTTAGAAGGTGGTAGCTTATGCTTCAGTTAAACGCGTGTTTGACATTTTTTAAACAAATTAATATTTTCACAAATTTCAACTTTCAAGGGATATTATATAATTCAGCTCTATGAACCTAGTATGTTTAGGATTTTGTTTGCTATACTCCATTTATTTTTGTAAATTCCTTGTTTCTTCCATTTAGATACATTTAATTTCTTTATATTGTCATCCACATTGTTTTCCATCTCTGTTTGGGCCTTTCTCCTACGTTAGTCGTTAATGCCTCTTCTCTGTCATCCTCATTATGTGTCCAGTTCATCTAAGTGTTTAAGCTTAGGTTCCGTAGCTACTGGTTAGTTTTTTTTTTCAAATATCCCTTCACTTTCTGTTCAGAATTTCTTAACGACCAGGTTTTACTGGTATACGTTGATCTGATAGATGTTTTGTAGAGCCGTAACCTTAAGAATTTTAAGATAGTTTTAATTCTCAGAAGCGAAGTCAAATCATGGACATATCACTTTACTTCCTCGTTCCTATATGGCAAAAAGCGATTCGCGACCTTCGCTGTTTGCCCCCCCCCCCACGGATAGCCCCGCGACTGCAGACTTGCACTTATTCTTCTTCATAACTTTTTTTCGCGCTCGTCACACACGCCAGTATTCACATTTAAGCTAATGAGAGAAAGAGAGAAGACCGATTTTATTCACCGGATTTATGACGTCATTACGAGATTTTACATTGGAGAGAAAGAGAACGACATATGTATAGTGCATTCGATTTGCCTATACTACTTCCCTGGTGAATACCGGTCCCAAATACGCAAATCTTGTTTACTTACTAATACCTAATAAGTTCTGATTGCAAAGCCTTCAACTTCCTCGAATCCCCATTCGTCCAAGTCATACACATTGTTTATTCTTCCGTTTATTCGTCAGCAAAGGCTTTGTATTTTATTTATTCCAGCATCTCTTATGGTCTTCTCTGACAAGTAGTTAATCCAGATTATCCTCCTCGATAATATTGTCACTTGAATTTTACTTTCATAGTACATCCTTGATTTGTCTATTATGGCTTTTAGTGAATGCAATTTTATATTTCTATGCTTTCAGCAGAAAATCTTCTCCAAATTATATTGATCATCCATAAATTTTCATCCGCATCCTGCTTTTTTTGTTTGGTCTCAGAAACCTGAAAACCCGTGATAATAAGAAGAAGTGCAATGATATTCAGGTGAAAGTCGAATTAGAGTATTTTAAGGAGATAACGAACAGGTAATGAATGAGAGAAGGAAACCCATAGTGAATTTATTAATTTATTTCAAGGTGATCTTCAAAGTTGATCTTTTGCTGAAAATACATACAGTATTTAAATTTGTTTCATAATTTTTATTATTATGAAACTATTGTAAAAAATTCTTTTATATACGGTAGCATACCAAGAGACCATGTACTATTTTTTAAGATTAGTATATGTATAATTTGGTTAATTTTGAAATTATGTCGTTGATATTTGCAACAGAAATTTTTTTTTAAAAAGTATTTGCAAGATTTTTAATCCCTGGTTGGTTGATATAATTTTTAATTACTGTAAAAACGTGATGTGAAAAATATATACATTTTTGGTATTTGATTAAATTCAATCAAGTGTGAGGAATTTGAAAGAAATTCATAAGCAATTATGAGAGGTGTATTCTAATTAATACGTAAGTGTGTGTTGTTTGAAATAAATCATAAATCCAAAAGAAGATTTTCAAAAAATTTGTCTAGTACTCTTTAAATTTAGGCCTGGTTTAATCAAAACTAGAGTTAAGCCAATAATTTTAAAACTGCAAAAAATAAAATTTCAAACAAAAAGTAATGAATTTAAAAACAATATCTTGCATTTAGCTTCGCGCTTTCTACATCTTCTACCCCTCACTTTGCGCATCCCTCGTCTGTAATATTAAATGTCTAATTTTTAGTGAAATTATTAATATTTTTAATATTCTGCTGTTCAGTATTTTTAAAAACATTTTGGCAATTAGTGACTCGTATGAATTTGAACGAAACGTTGTCAAGTAGGTAATTATTTATTATTTTTATTATTAACAGTCGTCTCACACTAATTAGAGTGCATCCCTCATAATACAGTGTAGAGTAGAAAATGTGTTGAAATTCTTATACAGGTGGATCTCTTTCATTGCAAACATATATGTGTCTACGTATTGTTTATGGGATTAAAAAATAATATAATCATCTAGTTTTTTAGGAAATAAAGAAATTTTTTTCCTATTCCATCTAGACTGTATAAATTATCACTCCAAGATAAGCGAGCAATGAAAAGATTTACCCCGTATAATGTGTACATTTATACAAGCTGCGTCAATATAGAAAAATGTATTAGTGTCAAATTCTTAATTATGTTGTTCTTTCAACTAATAAAAGACTTCAAATGCAATAAAAAATATTTATTAGGACAAACAAATATATAATTATCTGAAATAGTCAAGCAATTATGCTGATTTATTTAGGCGCTGTTTCTATTGTACACAGCCAGTATAGATATATAAAAAAAAAAACATAACCGTGTAGTGTTTCAAATTTAAATAAATATGTTTCTTATTCCTATATCAATCAAAAATATATTTACAGTATATGTACATTTTAAATAAATTGCAATGAATAAAACTTACCTTCCGCAAAATACTTCCTTATAGGTGTCGTAGACAGTTTAGAAACTTCGTAATCGTTTAGATTTTTAAAAGGTTGGTTCAATGCCACAAAATGCATCGAAAATCCAAATACAAATATGGCCAACACGGCCAAGAATCTCCCCAAATCTTTCATTAAATTTCCAATGATGATGGCCCACGGTCCAAATAAATGATGGAACGATAAAAAGTCCAATATCTGCACGCAAGCAAGCAGAAACGACAAAGCGAACAGTTGATTTCGACAGTACATCAAAGTTGGCCAATAGTTCTTTTGCACGGCTACCAATCCCAGTAGATGTGCGCCCACTCCGAAGATGCCAAACAAAAGCACAGACAGCTTGATCCAACCCAATCCAGATTTATCACTTGGATTTGTCAACTCGAACAGTAGTAATCCACTTAGCCAAATCAGTAATATCCATTCGTACCAGTATGGAAGTAAACTAGCTCTTACAACAGGATATATGGGAAAGATAGCCACCAATAGGAGAAAGAGCATAAGATATACATGGGACGTTAAATATGACATAAATTTTATTATTGGTACTTTGTGATATTTATGGCCTAAAGGTAGGGTAAATACTATCCATATTGGAGGACAAATTATAAACCCTACAAACAAGAGCATCGTCCTCCATGCTGTCCAGTTGAGTGCACCTCTCCAAAGTTCCTGAAAAAAATTATAAATATTGTTAAAACCGATAAATATACAGGTGTCCACGGATTTGGTGCACAAGGGGAAAAACTTTTTTATTCTTCGTTTTGTGTAAAAAAAGTTATACTGTATAAAAGTTTTTGCTTGCCTTAAAACCATTATAAATCATATTGAAATGCAGTGATTATCTTCTGTATGCACATAAATGTTGAAAGAAATTTATGTAAGTTCATATTATTGTTGATAATCGCATTGCCTTGAAATGATGTAGACATTTAATTAATAATGGCCGTTTGCACCTGTAATAGTTAAAATTTCGGTTTAGTAAACTTCCGATTAAAGTTAATTACTGAAGTCGTTGTACCGTCTCATTCTGTCTTTTCAAAAATGAGACTTTACTGTTAAATACAAGTTAAACCATTGAACAAGTAGGGTTTAGTTTAGAGCGAATTTAACTGGCAGTTACAGACTAAAGCAAATAATTTAACGAATTAATTTTCGTTTAACATTTAATCGTTACAGGTGCAAATGGCCATAAGTGAGATTGATATAAGAACATTTAGGAACGTTTACAGAGAATTTAAATTTTCGACTCTATACCTAAATTCTCTGTAAATGTTCTTAAATGTTCTTATATCAATCTCATTTATTAATTAAATGTCAACCGCATTTCAAGGCAATGCGATTATCAATAATAATATGAACTTGCATAAATTTCTTTCAACATTTATATGGATACAGAAGATAATCACTGTATTTCAATATGATTTCTAATGGTTTTAAGGCAAGCAAAAACTTTTATACAGTGTAACTTTTTTACATAAAATGAAGAATAAAAAAGTTTTTCCCTTTGTGCACCAAATCCGTGGACACACTGTATATACTATAAATCTTTTTGTACGTAAGGATAAAGCTTTCAACTTTCAAAGAATAATTGGATCATAATTATTATAGTGTATTTAGAAAAGCATTGTTTTATTTCGATAGGTTAGAATTTTTCGTTCGTTGATCAATAATGCCAATGATATTGTTATTGTATTAAGACGATGTAAAATTTGTATTTTTAACGAATTAAAATTTATGGTACATTATAAAAACGAAAATCATCTTAATTTTCTTAAATTCGGACTTCAGTTTCTAGTAATAAGATTATGAATATTATCAAAAGTCTATTTATTAGTTTAAATGTTTTTAAGTTTATTTATTTTTTGTGGAAGCATTGTTTGATGTGTGGGGTTTTATAGCGCCTATGAATCCTTTAGAATACCTACTTAATTACCTATTTTTTACCTGTAGATATCGCTGAACAACGGTGTGTGCAATAACTTCTTTCTGTTCATTTTCTATGAGAACATCCAGAAATTCGACATTTCTTCTATCGGTAGCTGTAAGTATCCTTCCAGCCGAGTCGGCTCCGGCAGCAAGAGCAAGTAGTTCAGTAGCCATCCCTTCGCAATGTTTACCAGCCGCTATCAAATCTTTCGCTCGTTCCTTTTCCTTAGAAGACAACGTGATTAAAATATTTGATAATTTGGCTGCAGTATCGACAGGAGCCGGCGACACCAAAATGAATTCTTCCATCGGCCTGTTATTGTGATTTTTGGAGCAAACCATCAAATTGTAAACAAATCTTCTGTCTTCCATCAAAGTGTACGTGTCGTGTTCTTTAGTCATTAAATACTCAAGGACATCGTGATGGCCTTCAGACGCAGCAAACCAAATCGGGGCAGCGCCCAAGTTGGTCTCCGATTTTGGCGATGCCCCCGATTCAGTAAGGAGCTTGACGACCTCAAAACATCCGGCTCTCGATGCGTAATGCAAGGGCGTCCAGCCGTTCCTATCAGTTGCGTTGATCTCGGCACCTTGACCTGTTGCGAAAATATCAATTATATGCGCCATAAAGAGAAATAATAAAGAGTGATTATCGATTGTACATAAAGATTTAAGATACTTTTTATTACCTAAGAGTACCTCCACCATTTGATAATGGCCGTTCGTTGCAGCAATATGCAGACCAGTTTTTCCATGTTTATCGTGACTTTGTAAAAGTTCTGCCGAGCGACTCAATAACAAGCCCACCACCGTTGTGTGACCCCCGAAACAAGCAAGATGCATTGAATTATACCCCTGTAAATTTGAAAAATGTTAAATTATCACAAAGAAATTAAACCAATTTTTTGATATTACCTCAGATATACAGAGTGGGATTAAAGTATGGAATATTTTAAAAAAAAGCGAACTTAACTGGTTTTTTAAAAAACGCTGAAACAGGTCGATTTTAGATTTTAAAAATACACATTAATATGTGCGATTCACCTTCCGACTTTCATTTGTTTTGTAGTTATGACGTCATCACAACATAATTTAAATGATAAGATAAATTTTTTTTAGTGGAATCCGATAGTGATTTGTCTACCCTTTATGACCGTGCAAAAAAATTATAAAGTTGCACTAGAAAAATTGTTGATATTATCCTAGATAACTTTCTTGTTGAAGTACCTTTCGTTTTTATCTTAAAACCTTTGTAGCGTATTGAATAATCAAGATACCATGATAATAATAGTAATAATAATGTAGACAAATCACTATCGGATGCCACTAAAAAAAATGTATGTTGCCATTTAAATTTTTTTGTGATGACGTCATATACAAAACAAATGAAAGTCGGAAGGTGAATTGCATTATTAATGTGTATTTTTAAAATCTAAAATCGACCTGTTTCAGCGTTTTTTAAAAAAATGGTTGAGTTCGCTTTTTTTTAATGTTCCTTACTTTAATTCACACTGTATACATTTTTGATAAAAGTGTTGGGATAATTAATCATACGAATAAGGCACATAGGGCACCCCGAAATTACGTATGTAACAATCCAAGCGCAAAATAAAATAAGTTTTACTTTTCAAACAATCATTTTAAACAATTTATCAAAATATATTCAAATACTAGATTGAAATTACATCTTATGTGCGTACTTTATGCCAACAAATATTTCTCATGCTAATTTTTTGTACCGTTTATAACTTGTGCATAATGCATAGGTATGTATGTATGTATTTTTGAAATTAGCATACGTAAGTATATGAGAAAATATCGTATAATATATGGAATGCAGGGTATACAGTCCGTTCTACAAAACGGGCCCGAGACTATAGCGACTTCAATTGTGATATAATCACCAACAAACCATGTATATTATTAAATGGGACAGTCTTAGCTACAACTTGGCGAAAAAAATTCTTTATTAAACACCTTCATTTATTTGTTATGACGTCATCGCCATTTTTTTTAAATGG
>JAFFZR010002524.1:0-12275 GCA_018397195.1 Lethrus apterus
AGGAACACATGAGATCATTCAAAAACAGAAACATTGATTCCAATTACGCAAAACACTTAATAGAAACCGGACACAGTGGAGGAACAATAGAAGACACACTCGAAATACTACACATACAGGAAAAGGGCAACACTTTAGATACAATGGAATTCATAAACATATACAAAAATAAAGAAAATATATTAAACGAAATAATGTAGAATCAAACAGAACCATTATTAAAAACATTAAGCAAAATAAAAGGCAAAAAAAAACCACACACCAAGGACACACACCCACCACACAATACCAAGATTCACAGACACACTATACAAACTAACACTTGAAAATGACGGATGTCGAAACGCGTAGTGTTAAATAAAGTGACGTAAAAAATTTTTTAAATTTTTTAATTCGTTTTTAATTGTGCACGTGTAAATAGTAGTTATAGTGAAACATTTTAACAATTAAAAATAACGTTTTTTCAAAAGTTTTGTAAAATCAAGTGACGAAACAGAATTGTCCAACAAGGTAATTATAAACATTATTATTATACAACATGGACAAAGGATATTCAAACACAACGCCTACTATAATGTTTCTTTGAGAATATATCCACGGTAGTGTCCCCTCTATTATTTTAATTTTTATAAAAAATTTAAAAACAGTTATGATGAAGCGAAGCCAAAAACAGTTACAAATTTGCAAGGTGTTAGATAAGATAAGAATATGTACCACATGCAAAAATAAATGAATCGTTTATTTCGAAAAGAGACTAAGTAACATTTCTATGTTTTTGAGAAAAACGAAAAAAACCATGTACCTACTTTCCAATTTAAAGATTATTGATGACATTTTTTATTGTAAACTCAATGTCTAACTGCCAATACACGTTACCATGACATAATTAATTTTTTTTTTGTAATTCCTATAAGGAAAAAATCAAAAAGATAAAACTGTACTTAGTACCTTTCTGCAATGAACTGTATTTTTTTTTACTGATTTATTTGTTTGTGTTCTCACATGGACATGGATTTGATTAAAAGAAAAAATATAGATTTTTACGAAAAAATACTGTTTTAATAAAAAAAAAAGGAAATATTATTACTTAACAAAAACAAAAAAAAATTATTCTGCTGCATTTTTATTTTTGGTTCTGGTTTTAGTTGGCCATAATAATATTTCCTGATAAATATTCAAGCTGAAAGTTTATTGCAGAAAGGGACTATCCTATGATATTTGGTACCTTTCCCCAACAAAAGAAATATTCTGTTTCTAAAATAAATGTTATTGGCATATTAACCACAGTTCCTTTCAGCACCAAAGGATAGGTCTACAACAAGTGAGAACTAAAATGCTAAGAATTCTAAGGATTTTCTTCTGACAAATAAATACATTATTTGTTTGAACAGAATTAGCCAGCCCAAAACATTATACCATATCTCAGACGACAATCGACCTGAGCAAAATATAAATTGTTGTTGAGTTAATACATGTTTTAAAGTAGAAGACAAGTAGCATAATGAATTCAATTTAGATATCAAATGTGAACAATGTTCCTTCCAATCTAAGAATTCATCAACATTGATACCTAAGAATTTTACTATTCTGGTGTTACCTATGTTCTTATTATCAATTTTTAGATCTATATTTATTATATTCTTTTAACGGTTGTGAAAAATGCGTTTTATCAGTATTAAGGTATAATTTATTTTTACAAAGCCATGTATTCAACTGTTGAAGCAATATGTTAAATTTAATAGTATCCGAGTTTAAATGTTTGTCTCTTATAATTACCGATGTATCATCAACAATGTGAACTGTACATTGCTATTAATTGTCACTATGTCATTTATGTATCAAAGAAATAAGACAAGACCCAAAACTGAACCTTGTGGTACACCCACCATCACATCTTTGATACCAGACAATACATTTTGTGAGATATTATTTTGAGTATGACCAATGGATACACATTGTTTACGTTATGATAAATACGACTCAATCCAGCTAAGGGCAACACCTCTAATTGCATAAAAAGACATGATCGACACAATCAAATGCCTTACTTAGGTCACAGAAAATTGCAATTGAGTATTCACCACTATCAAATCCCTTCAATACCTCCTTATAAAAGGAGTATACTGCATTCATTGTAGAGCGTCTAGGTACAAAACCAAAATGTCTTTAGTAATTATATTCAAACTAATTAGATAGTTCCACAATCTATCAAGATATGCATATTCAAAAACTTTCTAGAAAGCAGAGGGTATTGACACCGGACGATAATTATCCATTTTATGAGAATTTCCTTTTTTATATACTGGGATGACTTTATTTATTTTTAACATATTCGGGAAACTTCCATTAATGAATGGAAGATTAATTATATATTGCAGAGGAAGATAACTAGTATTGGCAACTCTTTTTAAAATAAACAGAGGAATATTATTTGTTCCACGTGATCGTTTTTTTTTTTTCTTAATTTTTGAATTTAAAATATTTAATATTTCGTTTCACGTAACTTGGTTTAAAAACACTGTCCATATAGATGGGGGCGTTATTAATAATATTAACAGGGGTCCGTATAAAGAAATCATTAAAAGAATCTGCTATTTTGGTCGTATTATCAGTTATTTGTCGATTGTTTTCAACATTAAGGTTATTGATCTCTTTTTGATTATTGGATAATTGTGATACAACATGCCCTGCCATTTTAGTAGGATTGTCCGATTGAAATATTATTTTTTGGAAATAATTATTTTTAGTTTTCCAAATAAGATTCTTTATGTTTATTTTGTGCAGATTTATGATGTAAATTCAGCTGTGGAAATTTACATTTAAGTTTAAATAAATAATTTTATTTCATTGTTTATCCATTTTTTAGAGTGAACTTTATTTCGTTAGGTATGCCTAAAATTTGGAAAAAAGTGAAAAAATTTTCTCACAAAAATGATTAAAGGCATTACTCACATCCTTGATATCATATATACTAGACCAATCCTCACATAAAAGAGCTGTTTCAAAATTATTTACATTGACATCAGAAAAGTTTCTGCTTAAAAACAATATTATCATCACAATCGATGTCACTTATAAATAAAACAGTTCGATGATCTGAAATATCATTATCAACCACGCAACAGGTTCCAAAATTTAATTGATTTGTGAAAATAATATCAATTGTCGTCTGAGAGTTACAAGAAACTCGCGTTCGCCATTCAACAATATGCCTAAAATTATACCTTAAAAAAAATATCTTTTAATAATTTAAAATCAGCACACATATTATAACAATCAACATTAAAATCACCACATATAAAAAAACAATATTGGCTACATACAAAGAGAACGAAACACCAGCTAGAATGTCAAGAAACATTCATAAATTGCCAGAGGGTAGGTACTATAACTATAACATTTTTACCATGACATGAAATCCACTTAATAGCACATATTTCAAAGTTTTTTTCTATTGAAAATTTACTTAAATCAATAGCTGTAACATTGTAAACTATTGCGATGCCAAATGGCTGTTCCCCCACCCTTAAAATTAGTTCTACAGCAAGAACTACTTAATTGAAAATTGTCAAAAGACAAAAACTTTATCGAATCAACTGTGGTCCAAGTCTCAGTAAGGCAAATAATTTAAACTATCATTAGAATGAATATACTCGCTTTCTATATAGCCAATCTTACTCACTGATAAAGACTGGACATTTAAGAGCAGTTAAACAGGTTTAAAAATTATCTATTGAATGGAGTTTTCATCCGCACAGAAAAAAACTTATTTACTCATGCTCCGGTAGGCCAAACAGTAGGATCCATCGCTTTTAGGAAGTTCTCCTGGTAAACGCTTACTTTAAATGAGGCATATTGACCACGATGCTTTGCTTGTAACTGTTCACCAATTACCTCAGAGAAACCAGGACGAAGGTATTCCAAAATTTCTTCCGTGGAAGTATCAGAATACAATCGCTAGACATGTATATCAACAAACTTCGGCACTGTTTTTAACTAAATTCGAGCCTCATTATTATTTCCAACAATTGATTTTCGATTTCGTTTTCTATTATTAATTATTTGCCATTGTTCAGTAAATTCTGAAGTTTTTTTTTAATTTAATTTCTTTTCTGCATTGGTTAAATTAAACGGGCTTCAGTAGAATGTAACACATCTTTTACTTCTTGATTGCTTGTTTTATTTGGAAACTTATTCACATCATTATTTATGTTACCAATAGTAACTGAATATGTTAATTCCTTCGTATTCATTGATTTAATCTCTAGGTTTATACGTTGTTTTTGAATCACTTGTAACCGTTTGGGAATAAGACTGTTTAGTAATTTTTCCATGTTTTTGTTGTTCAACCGGACTGTTTTGTTTCAGTTCTTCAATTTCAAACATCATATTAATCATTCAGAGATTGAATTTCACCACTTAATTCAGTTATAATTACATCTTTTTGTTTATCAGTATACCATACATCTGATTTAATATTATCAAGTTTTAAATTATTATTACAAATTCCACAATCCTCACGTACGAAGTATTTGGGGATGCATCTAGATAACAAGCTTACGTGAAAGAAACGCAAAAAAGATAGATGTAAGAGTAAAAGATTTATGTTGGCTGATTGGAAGAAAATCCAAAGCGATACTAGAAAACAAAATTCTCATTTATAAAGTCATCATTAAACCTATTTGGGTTTACGGTAGCGACCTCTGGGGATGCGCAGGCAAGTAGCAATCATCCAAAGAAGTCAGTCTAAAATGCAGAATGCTACGTGTCCAATCAAACCCTACCTGAAGATTTAAATATATTCTATGTCAAGGACGTCATCCATAAACAAAGTACAAAACATCATGATAAACTAGATAGCTATACAAACATTCTACTCCATCCACTACTAGAACCTCAAATAGGAAGAAGACTCCCCTTCAGTCTTCTTCCTATTTGGAGAACACCCCATCATGCCAACATTGCTCTTTAGTCAACACATTAGCCTACAGAATGATCTCATATTCTGACTGCTCATAAATTACTAAATAAAAAAAAAAATGCGTGTGTCACAGAGAAAGAGAGAAACGAATTAAAGTATAATATTTTCTTATTTCATTTTAAAAAATAATTATAATGGTAATAACACATATCGTAGATGAATTTTATTAATTTCATTATTATTTTCAGTATATTTGAACTATTTTTCCGTAAATTGATATTTAGTTATAATTTAAGAAATGTGTCTTTATAGTTTACATCCATTTGTTTGGGATAAATAAAATATGGAATAAAAATATTATTATTATTATTATCATAAAACATTTTTCATAGCACAAATGGATTCATACATTACTACTTATTCTTTACCTTTTATCTATATCCCAAGTAATTGAAAACGTACAGGTTTTCAATTATTTGGGATAGATATTATTTTTAATAGATTAAATCGCTTCGATCACAAGAAAATCCTTAACGATATTAACGAGCATATTTTCTTTAAGACAAGTGCTGCTTTATAATGCTCTATTTAATTCCTGTATTAGATATTTTCCATTTAATGGAACAATTTTTATCCATGACTAAATACAATAATCCCCCAACCGTTGTTTAGCCGAACGGTTCCTCTGAAAGACCAGCAAGATTACTTGAAAGACAAAGCATTCCAATATCAAGATCAAAGATTAGATATGTGGGCCGAATCTGAATACGATGTTTTATGAATTTTAAATACTGTATGTTACAGTGATTTTAATTCATTGGTTATGGCTTAATAAAGAAATTATGGACCGAATGTACATTTTTATTCTAGTCCTAAATAATAGGTTTTATTTTTAAAGGTACGCGCGAACACATTTTTCTACAAGCTTTTCTACGTCCACCCACAAAAGGTAAGTTGTTTAATAAAATTAAGTTAGGTGGCTAGGAGTTTACGTTAAAAGTCAAATTCATTATAGAAGGATTTCCTTAAATTGCTAATTATATATCGTTATAAAGAAATATACATTTTAATTCTCTTGCTTTCGATATTGTTCTATAATGCGTAAAATGTAAAACAAAGAAGAGTCGTTTCAATAAAAGCTACTAGAATTACACAGACACTTACCTCTATATTTAAATACAGATACATACAAAACTGCCGACGAGACTGAGAACACTCACCTCAAATTTGCAACAACTGTTATTATTTTAAATTCGTTTAATTATATATCACACATAAAACCATATAAAACATATCCCAATATTCACTTAAATTTTAAAAAAAGAACCACTTTTATTATTATTACATAATACAACATTGTTTCGAAATATGCATATTTAGGTCGCACGAAAATTTTGAACACACAACGATTTACATCACGATGGAATGATATGCTTTTTGATGGTATTTGTGCGTACTCGGGTTCCTCGATTATCGATTCTGGTGATAAAGTGTGCTCAGACTGAGATATGCACGTGCTGGGGCGGCTGTGCTCTACGGCCGCCACTCGGTCTGATGCTGCCGAATAACTGTCTACCCCCGAGAAGCTTCATTATTTGGACGAAAGGGCGCGCGCGCCGTGTCCTTAGTTTATACTGTTATGAGCCAGGTGCCACAGGAACGATTTCCCTTTAAAATGATGAAGGACCGCACGTACTGTCGATCCCACGATAGGTGTTAATATTGCACCACTGCATCTGGATTATCTCTGCTTCTAGGTCAATGAAATTGAATAACTATAGGCGGGCGGGTATTAACCAATAGAATTTCATTCAATTTTGCATAAATCCAGATTGAAAACAAAGAAGAAAAAATTTATACATCTCATGCATGAACACTTTTTTTATTTTTTAGTGATTCTCATAAACTTTTCTGGATTTTCAATGTGTTTTCCCGAAAGGTCACAATGGACGCAAGACTGATTAGACAGATAAATTATGTATCTGATTTAGTGACTGTCAATCAGGAATGGCAAGCATAATCCACAGGCACCTATCCAATATATTTATTAATATATATATCCTTAAAGAAATTCCCTTCCTTGTTCTGGCAATAGAAAACGGTACACCCATGTTCACTTTTATTTGAGTAATTTGTTATTCAGTATTATCTCTATGAAACATAGTGAACATTTTAAGGGCGTACTCCTAAATCAGCAGATGTTAGAACTTCATATTGAGGGATCCTTGAAAATCATTTATTGTTAGCAATTGCAAAACAGGTACAATAAATATGTTTCCGTTTTGTTCATTAATTAATGACGGTCTAAATATTCGGCTAGCTTTTTCCACGGTTTTTCTAGCCTTACAGCAATAGCTGGAATATATAGCAGCAACGTGGAACGCAATAGGGCTTAGGGATTGTAATGTTTGATTCATCAATTATTAAACTTTTTAATTTTTTTATAACCATTTGAACTAATTGATGGAACAAATTTATAGTAAACACAAAATACACAATCACACAAACGAAACAGTAAAGAAAGTTAAAAGTCACGAATCTGTGTAATGTGTAATTCTCATTACAATTACGTATCGACGGCGTTTATTAATTAATCAATGAATCGTTATTTTCAAGGAAAATAAATAGACTTCTTCGTATGAGATGTGTGGCTGAGGCCATGGCATGGTGGCTCTTTAAGAGGAACCGCCACTGTCCAAATATAATTCATGACAATTTTTATTACAAAAAATAACTTTAGAAGTTATTTTTTAAGCAAACTAGAAGTTTTTAAGAAAGAGTTGCAACAAATTATTTCTTCACATTTGTGGATAAAACAAGTCAAGCATTCTCCAGTCGTTCAGTTCGGCGACTTAGCTTAACGTAAATCCTATAGTAGAAAATCATTTCAAAAATATTATATCTTTATGTCCGGGCTGCATACAATGCAGGAAATGACATCAGGGCAACATAAAATAAGTTCATAACGAAATAAACGACACAGTTACTGCTAAAGCTCTGGCAGTAATTTAAACAAAATTAAAAGTATTTTTTCGGAAGCGTACATTCTTTTTATTTTATTTTAATAGTACTTTTGTTTAAATTTAAAAAAAAACAATTGTGCATTATTAAATCTCAATTAAAAATTTCATAGTTTGAAAAAAAAATCACAAACAAAAAATGTTAATATAAATTTAAATTTTGTGTTGCCTGGGGCACCTGAAGAGTTTTTAGAACCCAATTATCTTACGTGTAGTTTAAAAACTAAAAAGTAGCTTTATCACTATTATAAAAAAGGGGGGTGGGACTTCTCTCATATCGGTTAGCAAATAAATGTAAACAAACAAGTGTTTTTAAGTGGCAGCCGTGGTGGTATAGCGTTAAAATCCGGGATTATTTGTTGAAAATGTGAGTAATGAGTTTATAAAACCATTTAACAACCAAAAATTAGATTTTTTAAGATTTTTTTAGTATTAAAATTCATTATTGTAGCTTGTGTTTTTGCATCACATGATTCAAAACTACATTCAAATAAAAAAACTATCATTATCCACAACCACTTCTATGTCAGTCTGACAACTAAAGTCTTTAGTCTCCTGTACAATGAAATTATTATTTTGTGATTCAATGATGTTCATTTCGACACTTTCCAATGAGGTTGTTTAAGTTTGTTGTTTCTCTTGCAGAGGACCTCTCCTACAACCTTTTAAAACGCTTTTCTTTTGCTATTTATATTGTGACAAGTCTTCCGATATTCCTGCAATAAAATAGGTACATTTTCAGCTATAATTGATTTAAATGAACACAATTATATCCCTTACCTTTGAAAATAACGTAGAATTATACGACGGACTCTGTTCAATATTACTTTTTGCATTACCAATAAAATGAACACTGCAAATTTTATCATGTTTTTTTTTTTTTGGTAGTCACGGTTTATTAGCTTGTGAACTAAAACAAGCAGTTACATTAGTTTTAATATATAATTCAATGTAATGAGACCTTGACTTGATTCGCCTGACTCTTGTTAATCCATATTTCATTCCTTTTTTGATCGTATGGTCTTTGCGGGAAATTGTAAAATTTCACAGACTCGTCAGTATTGTAGTATGAATTGGTACATCCTTCAATTTCTTCGAATTTCTCGTCGACATCATTGGGTGTTCCATATTGACGATCGGTTAAAACTATTGTTAATTAGGTATATTACAATAATACACAATCAAACACACACAGAACAGATTAAAAACACTGTAAAATCCCACTGATGCAACTGTCGAACGTAAGTACGTTATGTGCTAGTTGCGTTTGTTTATCTTATCGTTATGAAAAAGTAGTCGCGCGGTGGCGCTGATGTAGTTTATGCAACTTCCCTATACCTTTCCGCCTAAACTCTCTATTATACGACCTTCCATTTTAATTTGCAACTTATCACAACAACAGTTGAACCAGAACTATTAATTATTTTGAAAACTTTGAAATTAAGGAAACAATTCCCTGGATCTCATTTCCCTATAAATTTCTAACAAATCATATTCTGAAACTTTAATTGGTTCGCTCTGTAATAGTGAACGTCCACGAAGTACAACTGTATCTATAATCCCTTACTCGGTGCCGAATTCGAGCAGGGGATTATAGGTGCAATTAGTTTAGTGCCAATACACATTACAAAACCATTACTCTTAATCCGCACCAAGGTGCCGAAATCGAGTAAGGAATTATAGATATAGTAGGTAGTTTGGTGCCGAGATCGTGGCCGCCCCTCCGTAGTGCCCCCGCTCTGTTCGGCATAGAGTCAATTAAATTTCTAATGAAACGCTGCAGGATGTTTTGCCAAATGTCTCGTAAAACATTGGCAAGCTGCTGTAATGTCTGTGGTAGCTGTTTAATTGTCTTGACATTTCAGCCTACACATGTTCAATACATTTCTGATCCGGAGAACAAGGTAGCCAAACCATTCGGCTAATGTTCGATGAGGTCGTTGACAATTCTGGCGCGGTGCGGTCGAGCATTATCATCGATTAAAGTAAAATTGTCGCCGATACCGCCAGCAAATGGTTCTATAGCCAGGTCACGATATTGAATTCGGGCAACGACATCTGTGCGCCCATCAAAACAAATGCCTCCCCACACGCACACTAATCCGCCACCGAGTTGTTGGCGTCATGATATTTTCATTATATTGTTGTCCTCACTCTCTCCACAACAAAATTCGACCATCGCAAATATAAAGGCAAAATCTGGACTCATCAATGAAAAGACAGGATCTCCATCTGTGCAGATTCCAATTGCCATGTTCAATAGCTCAACGATTTCTTTGGTCTCGCTGCTCCCTGCTTAATCGTGGATAATTAGCGGATTTTCTTGCCCTCAGATTATGCGACTATGCAACACATTCCTTACTGTTTGACCATAAATTATTCTGCCTGTAACTTGCCTGAATAAGCTATTAATATAAGATGATGTGAAAGTAGGGTTTAAGGATCTTGAGTAGCGATTGTAGCTCTTTCTCTCCTACCACCACGAGTATATACGGCACTACCTATGGTTCTGTATAAATTCTAAGCTCTACTAACCTGGCTTTGAGAAACCTGTAACCGGTTAGCAACTTCTTGTTGGGTTAAACGTTCGTTCAACCGACGCACTAATTGTACAAATTGAACGACTTATAAACGTATGTTGAAGCAATGAAATTTAAGCCACAACTGATAATGGACTATAGCAGGAATGGCCAAGAAGTCGATCGCAAAGTGATTTTTGATCGATCTTGGCCGACAGGCGGCGTTTTTCAACACGCAATAATTAGTAGTGACTCAGAACAAACGGTCGATGCTCCTTTGTATAGTTGCGCCAGCCGTCGAGAGAGTGGGAGAGTCCTACGTCACCTGTCATCCGTTCGCTTTATTCACCATAGTGGTAACATTGTATTAGAGTTTCCGGAGAAGAAAGTGTCAATTTTTATTAACACTACTGTTGTGCAAAGATGTAAGTACTTTCTTTCTACATTTTAAATTAAAATAATCTATTTGTATATTTATTTTGCATTTTAGTAGGTACCCATACTTATACTTATAATTTTCATGAAGAATGGGAACTTGATTACTTTTTTACCATCATCAATGATAAATGTTGTTGCTTAATATGCAATACCTCTATAGCCGTTACTAAAAAGGGTAATCTGGAGAGAATTTTTGTAACTTCACAGCAAATATCAAACAGATTATCCACAAAATAGTGAGTTGAGAAAAAATAAAATTAGGGATCTTAAGGCTCAATTAAGAGCCCAACAAAATGTCTTTAAAAACCTCATGTCGAAATCACATGCAGTGACTTTTGCATTATTCAAAGTAAGTCATACCTTAGCAAAGAAATGTAAACCATTTTCTGACGGGAAATTTATAATAGAAACATTCTTGAAAATGTCAGATACACTTTTTGCTGATTTTAAAAACAAGACTGAAATTATTGCTGCAATTAAAGATCTACAATTGTCGCGAAATAGCGTGATGCGGCGGATTGAGAAAATGAGTGAAAATTTAAGAGTTATAACAGTTATACAACGACATTAATAAATGTTCTTGTTTTTCGCTTCAATTTGATGAATCGACAGATATACGTGACACAGCACAATTGATTATTTTTATTCGAATGGGTTTTAAAGATTATACATCTAAAGAAGAATTGTTGGGCATGATTTCTTTGAAAGGTAGGACTAGAGATGTAAATACAGAGAGGTGCATAAAAAACGAACAGAGCTGTAGTATCGTTATTAGTCATCCGATTTTCAAAATTCAAAAACCTCATTGAATTGTTCAAAGCCCGCTATAACCTGGCAGTAAATAATATGTTTTATTTTGAAGTGCCCCTGAGCAACGATTGTCAACTTTTTTTTTTAAATGGCAACATAACTTTTTTTTGTTTTTTTTGAATTCGACTTTTTTCCTGAACACAAGCAATGTAATAAAATCATATTTTGCTTGAACCCTAGCGGTAAAAATCAATTCAAATGTGATCACAGTTAAATACAATTAAGTAAGCCATGAAACGAGGTACCTACCCGTTACAGATGAACAACAAATGTCAACTGTCCTTTGCTTTCCAAGAACGCTAACGTTGTAGGAAGCAACAAATAATGACATATCAACAATTAGTAGATTTTTTTTAATTTTCAAAAAAACTCATAATAATAAATCAGTTTATTAATTCTATAATAGTTGTTCAAATTGATCGCCATTTTGTTCAATACATAGCTCGCATCTCTTAGATATTCTCGAAGTTGCATTATTTAAAAATATTCGAGGAATTTCACGGCACGCCTGGACGATTCGACGCCTCAAGTCTTCTACATTTTCAGGTGATGTTAAATACACAATAT
>JAFFZR010002525.1:0-12207 GCA_018397195.1 Lethrus apterus
AAGCAAAATTCCCAAAGATAAACAAACACATATTATTTATAAAATTCATTGTTCAAATTGTCCTGGAACATACATAGGACAAACAAAACAACATTTAAAAAAACGTATATACACCCATAAATACACTACAACAGCATACAATGTAACAGACACAGCACTTTCAAAACACACTAAAGACACTGGACATACATTTAACTTTAAAGATGTGGAAATTATTGATAAAGAAACTAATTATAAAAAAAGATTAGTTTTGGAAATGATTAATATAAAAAAAGACAGCAACTCTATAAATTTTAAAAGTGACACTTCAAACTTAAGCAAAATTTATAACAATTTAATTATTTGATTAATTACATCTAACCAAAATTATATACTTATAAGTTAGCTATATTATTATCGGAAAGGGAATTATGTATTATTTATAAATTTACATAATTTCAATTGTCCATTATTGAGATACTATTGAAATAATTTATTATATTTGAAATTATTTTAAATTACTTTTACATTAATAATTTAATAATATACTGAATTGTTTTAGAATTAAACTTGATAATGGTCGAAATACTCGACTAGGTTTTTTCCACGTTTTTCCCAGTCTTACAGCAATAGCTGGAGTATATAGAAGTCGTAACGTGGGACGCAATAGGGATTAGGAATTGTAAAATTTGATTCATTAATTAATGTTTAAAATTATTATTTCAAACCTTTGAACTAATTGATGAAACAAATTTATAGTAAACTGTGCTTTTTAAGGAATGTTTCCATAGTGAATAAATAACAAACATCAAATATATTTATTACCCGACGAAGATCAAGAAACACATTTTTATATTTCTTAATATTGTGTGTCGTAATAAATATATTTTATTGCACAATTTGAGTTTTAATTTAATGACGCTCAAGAAAAAAAAAAAAAGATAAGTATTCCATCAACCAAGAATTTGACACTAATATTATTATTTGTCGGATGACTTATCGTTGGGGTTGACTGCCACGCAGCTTCTTGAATAGCTCTTGTAAGACATTCGACCGCTACTGTAATCTCGGCATCCGTTTTCATGGAGATATTTGTGTTCAAGTTATTATCAAGTAATGTCCTAAACTCAACCCAGTTGGTATTTTTATTATATAATGTTGGTATAATGTTGGTGGTGCATCTTTATCAATTATTGTACTGTTGAATAATAAATAAATAATAGACGTACATGAAAATGAACAAAAAAATTCTAACAAAGTATCATATAAAATTTCTAAACTATAGAAAACGGATATACAGGCCTCACAGGAGACTAGTACTTTATTTTTTTTTGCAAATGTTCCTCAAACATCAGAATGCATAATGTATTATCAGCACAATGGAGTTCCTGCACATTTCGCTTATCATGGCAGGCAACATTTGGATGTAAGATTTGTAGGGTGTTAAATTGATCCCGGTGGTCCTATTATTTGGCCTCCAAGGTCACCCGACCTCACACCATTGGACTAATCTTTATGGGGCAGAATGAAAAATGAAGTTTATAAAGTAAAAGTCGACACTCGGGATACACTAATTCAACGTATTAGAAATGTTGCAGCCGATATTAAAGAAATGCATGAATCCATCTTAAGAGCAACGGGCGCCCTTCTTAGACGAAGCAGAAAATGTTTAAAAGTCAGTGGCAATATTTATGAACATTTATTACAAAAACGCAATGATTAAAACAGTGTGTGTGGGGAATTTTGTTTTGATGCTGTAACTTGAAAGCAAAGAAATATCGGATAACATTTGATATTTTAAAATTATTTTTATGCGTAGAATAAATACACTCATTGAGTTTGGTGCGATCCTCCCGACTCATCCTGTCCTGTACGTATACCCATTAAATATATACGCATAATATAATATAATATAACTGTAAGTATAATACATTTTATTATAATAATGTACAAATGAAGCAATACATGATTAATATTTAATCTTTTCCCAAACAAACTTTCATCTATGATCTATGCTATTTCATTGTATGAAAGCGTAATAAATTGCGTTTATTTAAACTTTATCTGACTTTATCTAGTTGTATATTAAGTGTATAACATAAATTATTTACATAATTATTCAATCTTGTAAGCATCTTTTTGCGAACGCACTTTTTCTGAAATAGACAACATTGTGTTATAAATTAATAATGTAATGCAAATAAAATAATTAATGATGTATTCAGGTTTAATAAACAAGATTATCATTCATTAAAGTGATTAATATTATCCTTTACTAGCGTGGTTGTGGAATAGAAAAAAAAAATAAAAATCTTATACCTGCGCTACCGGATGAGATTTTTTTAAATTAAAATTTTTAAACAGCTTATAGCCGAGTCATCGCTTTGTTTATTATAATCTGTTTTAATATTAGAAGTAAATTCCTACTCTAAGCCTTTACTTTTGTAATTCGACATAATTAATAAAGAACAAGGTGTAAAGGGTTTTATTTATTTAAAATAAAAAGATTCTTGACACCAATTTTTACGGCTTCTTTTCAATTGTTTTAGCTGATGATATGCAAGGGATAACCCAACTGATTAACTATAAAATTCAGTTAACATAATAAACGGTATACGAGTCTACAGGTTCAATTTCTCCTCACGTTATGAACGGAATTGTCACTTCTTCACGTCTAGTTTTGAATATTCAATTTTCTAAGAAAATATGTATATGTAAAATTATGGTCAGAGGAAATGTCGTACCAATAAAACCAAACGCACGTCGAAATTAACGACAAATGTCGTCCTAGGGATCATGTTGACCGTGTTTACGGATCAGGTACCTGACCCGCTGCATTCGATAACATTTAACGATGTATATTACTACAGTACAGTGATGAAAGCAAAACATATTATTGAAAACATTTTAAATGTATCATTCATAAGTTGAAAACAAATTCTAGGAAAACTTACGATATAAACACAAAATACTATAAATGATAATAATGAATGAAATGTGTTTGTGCGGGATATAATAAAAACATACATGATCAATTAAACATTTAATAATATTTTTTTGGAAAATTCTAATCAATAGTAACATAGCCTTATATGCAACAAAAATGTGGGCGAAAATACATTGTTAATCCCAAACTTAAAAAGCCGGCACGTGTTTCCCTAATTAGATAATACCCGTTGCGAAAGCATTTAGGGAAATTCCCAGCTTCTATACGGATAGTTCTTTCATTTAACATATTATCGATATCTTTAACATTCTTTGGTATTTTATAATATTGTTAGTACTAAATGATAACTTGAAAATATAAAATATAAGCTTGTAAATAACTCAATAATATTTTTTTGGAAAAAGAGTAAATCAATACACATATGTATTCAGAGATTAATAAATGAGACTATGAGAAATGCGGACTCGTATAAGTCCCAGATTATCAAAAACAATTTCAATATAACCCTAACAAATGAATTATGCACAAATATAAGTATACCAGTTCGTCGTAAATTATATAATATGAAATCGCACAAATCAGTTGTCTTAAAGACAATCACTACTGATTTATACAATCAATTTGTTCCACCAAACAATTCATTAAGATCACAATAAATAAATTAAATAAAACTAAAATAATTGTATAGCGAAATTAAAAAAAAAGGTTTTGTCCTACGTTAATCATTTACATAAATCTGTACAATCTGTAACAAAAAACGTACAACTGATTAAAAAATTCACACGTAATTTCGTTTAAAATACAAAATAATTTACTTTGCAAGTATTGATAGATTATAAAACTCGACACAATTTCTCGTCACGGAAAATATATGACCTTGAAACGAAATAGAGTAAATTGCAATATAATTGCTAATTTGGATTGCAGAATAGAATCAAAATTTGGTTTTTGTTTTAACAATTGAATTGTTTATCGATTTCAATTATACTTTACAACAATCTGGAATTGTATATATTTAGGCATATTAAATTTATTATTCTGTAATGAATTGTTTGTTGCAGATTTATGTAGTAACGATTAACGTAGGACAAAATCGTAGTTTCTTTTTTTAAATTCATAATAAAATTATGTTTAACGCTTGCTATACTCATTTTATTTAATTTATTTTTTGAGATATTTGTTAATTGTTTGGTGCTACAAACAACGATATGACAGAATTCATATATCCTGAATCATAATAGTAATGCAATATTGCAATATTGGTTATTTTAGGACTACTTTTAAACTGAAAAATATTTTTTACATTTATAAATAGCTTAAAGATAATATAATAATATCATGTCGGGGAATATTAGAGTAACACAAATTTTAGAATACATGAATTTTAAACAGATCCTTTTTAAATACGGTCAACCCTCCGTTCATTTTAAACTCGACGTGCGTTTTATTGGTACGACATTTCTATTGACCATGTTTGTACATTGGCTTATTGCAACGTTTAACTTACACAATAATCGTTATTATGTGTATTGTAAATTCTACACTTTAATTCCAATTATTCACAACTTTCTACGCTGGCTTTTTATAGAAGATATTATTCTAACCCAAAATATTTTCATATTTTTCTTTAGTTAAGGGGGTATTACTCTCTAGAAGCGTGTTTTGAAAGTAATTTTTAGAAATTAATTTTGCGGAAACTGTCAAACGTACAGTGTCGGGATTTTTCACTCATACTAAGACATGTTTAAACTAACAATACAAATTTTTATGAAATAATTTACTGAAATGTATGCAAGTTATGCGCTGTTATGTAGGTCGCGGCGTGAGACGCTCGTCCAATCGGGCGCACGGGTTGTGGCGATGCTAATCGTCTAAGTCTAAAACAAAAAAACTAATTTTTTTTCGATCTGTATGAGTGTAGTTATCGTCCGAACTAGAACTAAGCAAGTACAAATATTTTTATCGAAATGGCAGACCTTAAAAATCAAAGTTCAATTTTTCCGAAAAATTTTCAACCAAAACATCAGATTGGAACTGAAATATTCAAGCTATTAAAATAATCCTACTTCCAACCATAAATGGAGATTCCTTCAATATGTGTGCCAAACCGCAAGTCAATCGGTTCAATAGTTTTTGAGAAAAACGTGCGCCCGTCTTGAAAAATGTCGTTTCAAGAAAAACGCGTTTAAAGTTTGCCATACATTTAGCACTGATACGGCTTAATTGTGGTTCTTAGATATCATGTACCTAAACGTCCATTCATAGAACAGGAAACAAACAAAATAATAAACTAAAAATATATTTTTGTTTAGTTTAATCAACTAAATGAAAATTTTATATAATTATAATTGATAAATAACATTTTGTTATAATTAATTTTTGTTACCACAATAGAAATACATAATAATAAATACATTTTTACAAATTGTATTGTAAAAGCCGGATATACCAAACCTTAAATATTTGCTACATAATTAATAGAAAACTTACAATTTTTCGTGTGCTTCAAACTACTAGTGTTGTTACAATAATATTTTTTAAAATAAATTGTTAGGATAAATACACGCTTAGATCATCTTCCTTTATTTTCCATATACAGTGCACGTGTATAAATTCTAATCTTAAATGAATACCGACAGGTATTCAAGAATGTGTAAACGTCTCTCAATACATGTCTTATAGTATTGCTGTGCAGTCAATAGTGTAATTCAAGGAAAGTCACCTTGAAGGTATCTAAAAATATGTCCAGCGTCTATAAAAATGCAGCTTCCAGAGTCGCACGTTCTAAAGAAAACATAATAGGAACGAATTCTAGACATTATGTACTTACAGTCTTCGGTAATTAAATGTGAGCTTACACAGAGATCAAACGGAAATTCAATGAAATACGGCGTAGTTATAAACAAACGCCCCATGGAGACAATGTTATCAAAACTTTTTAAATTTTAATCAAAAACGGGTTCTTATAAAACATAGCACGATGTTGACAAAACTTTTGTATTATAAATTCATGCATACAGATTAAATTGTTTTAGAAATGTTATATATTTAATAATAAGTTGCATGAAATAGTTTATTAATGCTTCATTTCTTTGAAGCATCCTTTATTACACTATAATTATATGTTTTACGTGAGGTAGTTTCCTATATTTACATAAAAACGCAATTTATATTATAAAATACCAAGAAAGTCAAACGAATCCTATTTACGGCCATTTCTCTGAAGCAAACATATTCAGTTTATAAGCAAACATATTTTAATAAATTATTTTTTATAATAAAATTGCGTAATAAAATTGTTATTCCGCATAAATTAACATTATTAATAGACATTCCTTTCGGCAATATTTCGGAAATCTTAAAAATTTCCGTCTTTAATTTGGTAATTTAAATAAAAAACTAAAATATTTAGATGTTAATATCGAATCGAAATATTGACTATATTAGTTAATTACAAACAAGTTTATTAATTCAGAACTTCCATGTACTTAAACTTGAAAATTTCAAATAAACAATAATTATTTTCGAGATTGGTCAACTTATATACAGATTGTTTCAAATTTAGTGCTTGTGCTAGCAAATTTCCATTCATCTTTCACTACTTCTTTTTGGCGTAAAAAATTGGAATGTATACTTGATGTAATTTATATCAGCTTTACGTTTTATGTCGTACACTCCAAGCGGTTGAACTGAAAATTTTGCAGAACTTCTCCTGTAGATGTGACATTATTTTCATTAATAATGTATAAAAGTCGTTTCCATTTTTGGCCTTTTCTTTGGACTTTCTTTGGACAATTTTTTAAGCACATAAACCATTTTAACATACGAAGTATTGTTACAAACATATTTCTTCTCATTTAGCTGGATCTGTATCTATTGGAAATAAAAGAAGAAATAAATTTCTTTTCAAGAGGTAGCGATTAGAACTGGATCCGCCATTGATCAATGCTGTCTGTGTTAATATATAAATAATATCTTCAGCAGCATTATACATTTATCTCTAAAATGGTTACCTAAAACAGGTAAGGAAAGGCCTGGCCGTGAAAAAATTTGTTGTCATGACTAAAAATTAATTAAATCAATTATTAAATTAAAAATACATATTAATATGTGCGATTCATCTTCCGACGTTCATTTGTTTTGTAGTTATGACGTCATCACAAAAAAAAATTAAATGACGAGATACATTTTTTAGAGGAATCCGATAGTGATTTTCCTACCCTTTATGATAGTGCAAAAAAAATCTGAGAAAAATCGAGCTGAACATTATTATTACTATTATTATCATGGTATCTTGATTATTCAATACGCTACAATAGTTTTGAGATAAAAACGAAAGGCAGTAGTACCTTTCGTACAAGAAAGTTAATTTTCAGATCGACTTTCTCAGAATTTTTTTAGTGCAACCTTATGATTTTTTTGCACTGTCATAAAGGGTAGAAAAATTACTATCGGATTTCAATAAAAAGATGTATGTTGTCATTTAAATTTTTTGTGATGACGTCATAACTACAAAACAAATGAATGTTGGAATGTGAATCGCACGTATTAATGTGTATTTTTAAAATCTAAAATCAACCTGTTTCATGAATAAATATTATTCAGTCAATCTTATTGGTAAATTCGAAGCAATTTTATTCCTTTTCTTAACACCTTCCGCAGTCGCTAATTCTTCATTTTCAATTTCATAATTTGTATTCATAAGCCTTTCTTCTAATTCATTTTCAAGATTGATGTTTTTATGAAAGTCATCTCCATTTAATATACAGAAGTTATGTAAAATGAACTCACCCATTACAGTTACACTTATAAGGTCCATTCTAACAGTTTCAAGAAGTTTTAGACGTTTAAATCTTCCTTTAAGTAATGCAAATGCTTCTTCAATTACGACCCTAGTTTTTGCGTGAATTTAATTGTAGTTTTCTTCAGTTTGCGTTACTTGTCTATGTGTATCGTAAGGCACTATCATATTATGTTTTAAAGGATAGGCCGAATCTCCTAATATGTGATTATATCTACTTATTAAATGTGTCAGTCTACCATACAAGTCAGACCTGTAGAATAAGCAAGCATCGGTGATTCCTGATTCTCCTGTATAGCAATCGGTGAAAAGCACGTTGCTGTCACACACTCCTTGCAATAATACAGAATGAAATCCTTTCCTGTTAATATATAATTTTTGAGACTTAGAAGGTGCATAACAACTGCTTTTTAAAAAAAAAAAAACACGTTTCACATCATCCATCTTTTGGTCTTCGGGCTAAGATATATATTTAAAGTGTGTGTGTTTTATTAACTTTTTATAATGAAATTTAAGAAATCACAAAATCTAACAGACAATTGCACGAAATCGCATCTAACAATAACCGAACAAAAGTAAAATTGGACGTTTAAATAATACGATGAGTGTTGGCCAACTAACGGTAAATTCGAAAATTATTCCACTGTAATTCTGGCTTATGTATTTACTCCTCCGAATTTACGAACATAGTATAGCTGTAGAAAAAACAAACAAATTCACTAATAAAATTTTAAAAATGTACATTACAGAGTAATTTCACTATATTTTTATAATATTTACATTAATATAAAACGTACAAGTCGATATTGTATTTTCTGTCAGTAAAAACATAAAATTTTCTGGAATGTGTTAGGTATTGTTTAGCCAATCTTTGTTAATTTCTATGACAACAAACCAACTGTGTCAAAAATATTCAGCAGGGTAGTAAATGTTTGTTTGGGCGACACAAAAGAAAGAGGTGGTCATAAAATGTGTTCCTACTGTAAAAATAAAACTGTTAGCTTTCTGATGAAATATAAATATAACGTTGTAAATTACCTTTATAAATAAACTTTGTGTATCAATTACACCGTTTGTAATCTAACTGGCATTAACGGGATTTCATTCTGAGTCACTTTCATATAAAGAATCTCAGACATATCAATTACTATATTCTTTAAGTTTTACGTAACAAAAGCATTGTATAAGTAGTTAATATAATAAATAACAATTTTATTTTCTTTTAATTATTATATCATCTGAATGCAGTAGAATTATCCAATATTATGTAAACATATAATATTCCAAATATAATAAATACAGTAGGTGATTTTTTTTATTGATTTGATTTGAGTTTTGTGAACAAAATATTCTAAATGAGCAAAATTTAGATACTGAATGGAGGAGTAATTAAAAATTGCTGTTGTCAACTGCAGTCATCGCTACTTCCGATAGTTACTTATTTTGAACCAGAAACACGCCTTTGGTCAATTTGTGCTTTCTCAATACCAAGGTCTATTTATAAACCTGATCTACCAAACCATTTATTCCCACATAAAACAAATTCTTTATTTAAGTGCAAGGTAAATATTTATTTAGAATAATGATGACGAAACTATTCTAATAATAATATAAAATAAATATTTGTTCTTTTACGACCTTCTTGTGATGTAATCTTGTTGACTTTCTTTTTTCCTTATTTTCTTCTATCACTTTATTTTACATTGTTAGTGTTGCTGTTTTACGATACCTATATTTGTTTTTTTTTTTTTTTTCTAGAATGCATTCCCCAGAGTATTTTCTTTGCAAAGGTATTAGTCAATATCTTTTTAACAAGTGGAGGCTATACCGATTTTAAATCTTTCTAACTATAAATATTTGTATTGTTGTGGAACGTGTCCACAGAGTTCGTAATTTTTCACAAGTCTTCCACTAAATTTAACGGTAGAATAACTAAAAATATTGAATTGTTGAATTTTCTTTTAATAATTTGACGATGACAGTAATAAATGTTTCTCTTATTTTCCTTTATTTATTACTTTCTTATCTTTATGACATTCAAACGATCAAACGTATACGTAAGTTTATAATAATTTTGAAATACAATTTTTTTGCAAAATGTTAGAACTTGAACCACATCGTTTACGATAAATTATCACTAGATGTAATATTAACAATTAACTATATAATTTATGAGGGAATAACTACCATGTAGCGACTTTTTCCAGGCCTATTTATGCACTTTTGACATCTCTGTATAACTACAGATTTCCTCTTTTCTCATTAACTGTGTTGTGTCTTCCGGCATATAATCATATATTCTTCGTAATTTCTGCCAACTGTTCCTGTGTTAACGTTATGGTGTTTAACTCTTCGACTCATATATGTATACTTATACTCGGTAACAATCGGATACGAATGTAATTGTTCAAATCCCACACATTTTCTATTCAAATAATATACGTATTTTTAATAAATAAACTTTAGCACAAATGTCAGGTTTAAGGGAATAAATAAAGCACATCATTTGTAAAATTTTTTATTAATAAAAATAGTTACATTTTATGGCTAAATTTAAACCAAAGCCCTGACCCTAAGAGAGGTCACGCTAAGTATTAAACATTATTACTTTTTGAAGTTCAAAATCAACTTTGCAGATTCTTCTTTAAAGCGTATCTCACATCTGTAGAAATGTCTACACGTATTAGCATTTTAATTCGTTTTCTACGGTGAGGAAGGGGAAATTATATGATTACATAAGGTTACTAACCTTCACGGCTACATAAAAGATGAATTGAACCTTACAGATAAATTAAGAAAATGCTCAATATGCTGATGTGTTTGCAGCGTTGATTTCCATACTAGGTTATATAGATGCTGTTTTGCCTAGATGAACGTTACGGCCTTGCGGGAATCGCAGTAGGCGCTATAATTGCGGATATGCACAGCCGTCTAGATGTGAAAGGCAATGAAAACGCGATGTGTATCATAACGGTTGGTCGCTCGGTCGACTGTCCCCTTAGGCAATTTTTAGCAAACTATGTTCCTGTACGTAACTAAAGTTTAATCGTTATTAATAAGTTCAATTTTATTATTTATAGATATAACATCCACTTGCAACAGACAAAAATTCAAAAATGTGTGGCTCGTTTAATTTCCAATTTAATTATTTAAACGGAGCTTGAAAATGAAAGTGCAATTATGTACTAATGCAACATCGAACTGAATTGAAATGTAGATTGGTTCGTTAAATTTTTAGTTTGTTAGTGATAATCTAACAAGTTTAAAAATATTGCCACGACAAATAATTTTCTAGCTTCTTTATTTTTATGTAAAGAAATAAATAACGTCAATTAAAATAATAACAACTTGGTGCTGTAACTGTCCTTAATATTAGTTGCAAAATTTCTACAATCTATAATTCATTAAACTAACTCTGCCATACGGTAATTTAAGAGTCGCAAACGTTTTCATTTTATATAAATACTATGAATTAAATTCAATACATAATCAATTATCGTACACTTAATTGCGATAATTTCTGGCGCATATGTAATGACCTCACTTTTTAATTAAGATTGATACTAAAGTAGAATTACTGGAATGACCTTGATGAAAAGTACATTAAACGGTTTTTCTATTATCTTAATTTAATGAATAATTGTTTATTACATACAGGCCAGTCAAAGGGGTGAAAAATTATACGGATTTACGTTACAGACCATACAGATGTGCACAGAATTGGCCCATTAGTACACCGAACATATTCGACATCCCATACCTATCTCACTATTATACAAGGTGGGGCAAAAGTAATCACCCGATGTTATTTTGCTGTATTTTTTTTTTTTTTATTGAAAAACTTTTGTTCTGCTTGTGAAATTTGTTTATTTAATCCATTAGAATCTATTCCATCAAGTCGAGAAAATGATATCGGCCAAGTGGCCGCCGCCAGAGTAGATGACCATACGGGCCCGTTTTATGGCATTTTCGGGCGTCAGGTTCTCGCATTCCTGGCGAATATTCTCTTCAAGGGCTTCAAGAGTCTGAGGCTTGTTGACGTAAACCCGCGACTTCAAAAAACCCCATAAAAAGAAGTCTGGAACGGTTAAATCGGGTGATCTTGCCGGCCAGTGCAAATCACCAAAACGAGATATTAAGCGACCCAGAAATGTTTCCTTCAGAATATTGGTTGTGGCACGAGCAGTGTGCGCTGTTGCACCGCCCTGTTGGAACCACATGTTCTCCAGTCCCAATTCATCCAATTGAGGAAGAAAAAAATCGGTAATCATGGCTCTGTAGCGCGCGCCGTCCACAGTCGTCGTTTGGCGATATTCTCAGCAGAACGGCTGCTCCGGGGCCGGCCAGCCTTGGGAACATCTCGTGTTGTCCCAGTCTCTTCAAGTCGAGTGGCCGAACGCCGCAGTGTTTGTCCAGTTGGTGTCGGACGGCCAGGAAATCTGCGACGAATTGTTGCGCAAATTGTTGGAAACAATTATTC